>MJUT01037529.1:0-17031 GCA_002080005.1 Gigantidas platifrons
CAATGAATGACAACATAAACATGGACTGTACAATAACAGGGTCAATGAATGACAACATAAACATAGACAGTACAATAACAGGGTAAATGAATGACAACATAAACATGGACAGTACAAAAACTGGGTAAATGAATGACAACATAAACATGGACAGTACAATACAAGGGTCAATGAATGACAACATAAACGTGGACAGTACAATAACAGGGTAAATGAATGCTCGTAGTTACCTGACTACGATGTGTAATTGCAAGCATGATTTTATCCTTCTTGTGTGTGATTTTGAGTACTAATGAAGGGGGTCAAATAAATTTCAGTGTTATTAGGTCATGGACCAAATAAAGTATTTCTGGTACCTGATTCATATAGAGCGACAGAAAGAAATGATAACAGTTTAAGTGCTGATGTCACAGATGGCGCCATAGACAATGATTATTACGACGTTTGTTTCAGCTGTTTCCCGACACTTTGGCACTTGGTTTGGACATTTTGATATTGCAGGATAAAGACAATATATATACATTGTATATATATATATATATGGATGACAATGTAAAGCATAAAAGGGATCAGAGTTTAATTGTCAAAAACATGCGATTATTAACAAACAAAATGTCGCTTATATATTTGAAATATTTATGTGTTAATATAGATTTAAAAAATGTTATATTTCCTTGTAATAATATGTCAATATTGATGTTGATATTAGTATTTATAATTATTAGAACCCGCACATGGTCTAATGAAATAAATGAATTATTGATTACATGTCACGGAATATATTCCCCTTCCTTACTCCCAAAATTAACACAGAATAAATTACATTGTAGAAATTCTAGTGATGATGATGAAGAGCAGGAAAGAGAAACAAATGAAAGAGAGTGTTTGTCAGCACTACAGGAACTAATTCAGGGAGCAACCGATTCATAAATTAATGACATAGCTGAAGATCCAGAATATATGATTATGTAGAATAAATGTTGTTTTTTTTACTTGTAATAAATAGACTTATACATTATGTCCATAATCAGTGGCATAGGAGTGGACCGAATAATTGGGATCTGGGATAGGGTTAGGGTACTGGTGTTTAGTGCCACTTTAAACAATTTTTCAATTATATTGTGTCGGTCAGTTTTATTGGTGGAGGAAACCGGAATACCCAGAGAAACTACCAACCTGTTGCAAATACTGACAAACTTTATAGCATAATGTTGTATTGAGTACACATCGCCAGGAATTTTAGGACTGTATAGAAAAGTGTAAAAAGGGAGGTGGTAAGTTTTCATCACTGAAGAGAAACGAAATGTCATTTTGGTTCAAATCATACCCTTCTACCATTGGTAAAAAAAGCAGACAATATAAATTTTAATTTTGCTTCCATGAATAAAAAATAAGCGTTATTTAGCTCACCTGGCCAAAGGCCATGTGAGCTTTTGCCATAAGGTTTCCTCCGTCGTCATCGTCGTCCGTCGTAAACTTTTCACATTTTAATCTTCTTCTCAGAAACCACTGAGCCAATTTAGACCAAACTTTGGTGGAATGGGCCTTGGATGGCCCCCTTCCAAAGTTGTGTCCGGTGATCCCAACTTCCGACCAAGATGGCCGCCAAGCTAAATATAGGAAAAAGGGGGAATGAAATTTTAATTTTCCATTGCTGCTTTAGTATAAGTCAAAATGAGCTAAAATTTTAACTGCAGCTGCATGGCAAGGAGTAGTTTAACATATATTCCGAGTTTTGCTGTGAAATTTTTCTTTCAGCCGATTTATACCGATTATGCAAATTAGGCATATTTTGATAAAAGATCATATTTAAATCTTCTGAACCGCTGAACCAAATTAAACCAAACCTGGCAGGGATGCTCCCTGGGTGAGTCCCTTTCAAAATTGTGTTCGACAGCCCGCCCTCCAATCAAGATGGCTGCTGTTGCTAAAAATACTAATTTCTTCAATTGTCCATTACTGCTTTAGTATGTCAAAATGAGCTCAAATTTTAACTGCAGCTACATGGCAAGGAGTAGTTTAACATATATTCCATTTTTAGCTCACCTGGCCTTTAGACCATGTGAGCTATTGCCATCACTTTTCGTCCATCGTCTGTCCGTCAGCATTTCACATTTTTAATCTTCTCCTCAGAAACCACTGGGCCAATTGCAACCAAACTGGTGGAATGGTCCTTGGGTGTTCCCCTTCCAAAATGATGTCCGGTGATCCCGACTTCCAACCAAGATGGCCACCAAGCTTAAAATATAATAAAGGGGGGATGACATTTTAGAAAAATCTTCTCCTCTGAAACTACTGAGCCAATCTCAACCAAACTTTGCTGAAATGATCCTTGGGTGGTCCCCTTCCAAAATTTTGTCCAACATTTCAGACCTCCGACCAAGATGGCCGCCACAGCCGAACCTATTTTAACATAGGACCCTTTGGGAAATTCCCATAAACATATTCCTGCCTGAAACCATTTGCTCAATAAGAACTAAGTTTTGATGAAATAGTCATTGGATGGTTCTCTTCCAAACATGTGTCCGGCGGTTCGGCCCTTCGACCAAGATCGCCCCACAGCCGAACCTAGCTTAACATAAGACCCTATGGGAAATTCACATAAAAATCTTCTCCTCAGAAACCACTGGGCCAATTGCAACCAAACTTTGGTGGAATGGTCCTTGGGTGACCTCCTTCTAAAATTATGTCCGGTGATCCCGACTTCCAACCAAGATGGCCACCATGCTTAAAATATAATAAAGGGGGGATGAAATTTTAAAAAAATCTCCTCTGAAACTACTGAGCCAATCTCAACCAAACTTTGCTGAAATGATCCTTGGATGGTCCCCTTCCAAAATTGTGTCCAGCATTTCAAACATCTGACCAAGATGGCCGCCACAGCCGAACTTAATTTAATATAGGACCCTATTGGAAATTCACATAAAAATCTTCTTGCCTGAAACCATTTGCTCAATAAGAACTAAGTTTTGATGAAATAGTCATTGGATGGTTCTCTTCCAAACATGTGTCCGGCGGTTCGGCCCTTCAAACAAGATGGCCCCCACAGCCAAACTTAATTTAACATAGATCCCCATGGGAAATTCCCATAAAAATCTTCTTGTCTGAAACCATTTGCTCAATAAGAACTAAATTTTGATGAAATAGTCATTGGATGGTTCTCTTCCAAAAATGTGTCTAGCGGTTCGGCCCTTCGACCAAGATGGCCCCCACAGCCGAATTTAGCTTAACATAGGACCCTGTGGGAAATTCACATAAAAATCTTCTTGTCTGGAACCAGTTGCTCAACTGGAACCAAACTTTGATAAAGTAGTCATTGGATGGTCCTCTTGCAAATTTGTGTCAGGTGGTCCCGCCCTCTGACCAAGATGGCTGCACAGCTGAACATAGTTTAACATAGGACCCTATGAGAAATTCACATAAAAACCATCTTGTCTGGAACTACTGCCACAGCTGAGAGAAGCTTTAATGTATTGAAACCAGTTAAAACGTATGTTCGGTCGACTATGCTTACCGAGATGCTGTCTGCTTTGGCCGTTTTACATGCTAATAAACACTGGCATATCGATGTTGAGAAAGTAATAGATGCATTTGCTGTAAAGAAAACGTGTTCTCTATGTTTTCTATTTTCCGCTGACCCTGATATTGAAGCTCATAGTGAAAAACTTGGTTACAAAGTTCTATTGGTAGATATGATTGTCAGATAGAAAATTGATAGAAAAAACATAAATGTTGTTCGTTTTATTGTTCAAAGTCTTGATTCTTTGTGTCAAAAAAAAATTACCGTCAGTCGAATAGGCCCTTTCACGGTACAGCCATATTGGATAGGGGCAAATTTTCTTCATAGAGGTAGAAATTGCTTAAAAAACAGGAAAACGTCATAGACCAGAAAAATTGCTCAGCAAAACATGTATAGGGTTTATACTTAATTACCTCTTTGAAGATTAAATTAATACAAAGAAATTAATTTGTATTTTGTTTTACTTTCATCACACAGATCGAAACCATTCGATTAAAAGCCATATCGTGACGTTAAATAGTCTTGAAAATCGTATGTTTATATATGTGCTTGAGTTTTTCGACGGGGGGGGGGGGGCTGAAGTCCCCAAAGCCCCCCACCTCCCCCCTTGAATCCGCCACTGACAATTGTCCCTTACCACCCTCCCATCAATGTATTTTCCACATGTACGTTAATTGCAAACCATCACATACACAAGGTGTACAGCGTTGTTTCAAGGAATTCTGAATCCAAATTTTGATCTGATAAAACTGAATCGATCAGAAAATGAACGCATCTTGCAAACTGTTTCTTATTTGGAACTATGACAAGTCTTTTTCTATGTGCAAAGGATGTGGTATTTTCCAAACGATGAAACACTCACTTACGCCTGGAAGTTATAGGTGGGTTGTGTTGTGTATTTAATGCATCTTTCAGAACTAGAAAAGGAATTCCTCCCCCCCCATCTCCAATGGCTAAACTTTTTCCCATTTCTATATGTTTACTCTTGTATGTATTACATTTCATAACGGCTTTGAAATATTGAGGGGCCGTCGTGGTCATGATATTATGGTAGTTGGATTAACCTACTTATTCAATCGGTGCATATCACCACTAACGTTGTGAGTTTAAATCTTACTCATGACGAGGCGTACTTGATACAACATTATGTGATAAAGTTTGTCAATGACTTGCCACAGGTTGGTGGTTTTCACCAGGAGCTCCGGTTTCCTCCACCAATAAAACTGACAGCAACGATATAGCTGAAATATTGTTGAAAATGGCGTTAAACAAGAAAACCCTAACCCCTGAAATATTGAGCTGGTTGAGGCAAGAGAATCGTACATGTCCGGAGCATCTTATTGCGCATATCAATCTGTTAATGTGGTACGTGTTGCTCAATCTTTAGTTTCCTGTGACATTTTATTTTGTAGATGGAAGAGAAATCTAAGGTTTGAATGCATTAGGATACGGTCTTTAATACTCTAACCGATATTTAGATAGATTTTGTCATAAACACATAGATTTCAAATTTAGTGCACACGACGTGTATCTGGAATGACCTTCATCAGATACGCTCGTGTATCTGGAAAGACCTTCATCAGATAAGCTCAAATCCAAAATATTGGAAAGCAAAAATAAATGAAAAAAAGCAACATATAATTCACACAACACCGGAGAAGCTACTATTACAATTACTCTAATACCTGCTCATGACCACTGGTAAACTATATATATATATGGTAATAATGTTGGAAAGTTTTCGTGAAACATTTGGGAAACCCTGAAATATGATTCCAAACAAGGTTTAAGGTATATTATGGAGGTCAGTTTTATTAATAATGTAATTCCGGAGTACCACGAGAAAACCAATAAAATATAAATCTCAATCATTGTAGCTAATTCACCCTCCACACAGTTAATATTCTTATTAAACAATTCCAAAATGAGAAACGCTGATTTTTTTTATGTAGATGTTAACAAGCTTGCAACCGTCACCACGGCTCCTCCATGTGACTGTTTTAGTGTAGTTCAAACTGAATATTTCAGCCATAAATTATCCGGGAATGTCACCGGTGGAGTAAACCGGAGTACCCGGAGGAAACCACCGACCTGTCGCAAGTCACAAACTTTATCACATAGCGTTGTATCAAGTACACCTCATCGTGAGAGGGATCACTGTAACAACTTTAGTGGTAATAGGCATTGATTGCACAGATTTCATCCAACTACCATGCAATCACGACCACGACGGCCGCCATTTTTATTGGTGTAGGAAACCGGAGTACCCAGTATTGCAGTTCCTGTACCAAGCAGTAGTTCTTGAAGGCGAAAAATCAGATTATGTTGCAGTTGAGTCAGGCGTTCCTAAGGTTCTGTTCTTGGGCCAAACCTCTTTTTGTATTACATCAATGACATACCAGCAGGTCTTACATCCACTATATGTCTATTTGCTAATGACACCATAGCATATCTGGCTATAAAATCAAACAGACGTACTTACACTCCAGCAAGACCTACACAAATCGAACTAAGAACAAAATTGGAAAATGGCATTCCACCCAGATAAATGAAATGTGATTTCAGTAACACGATGCAAAAAAACCTTTAAAATTTAATTATACATTGCATGGACATACAACTACATTAGATCATGTCACAAAAGCAAAATACATCGGTGTAACAATCAGTTCAGACCTCAAGTGGGAATCACATATAAACAACCACAGTCATATGAATTTTCATAAATAGAGAAAAATAGTGAAAATTTAGATGGTGGGGTACTATATGCAAGTTATTTTAATAACTGATTTTATGCTAACGACAGAATTCATTTTGATCCCTCCGAGAGCCTCTTTTAGTAAATCGCGTTTCTAAATTTAACAGTATTCTGATTGGTCGAGGAGGTTATACCAGCTAATTAATAATTCATGATTTATCGACATAGCGTCAAAGTTTCTTCACAATTTGATGATTTTAGTTTATATTTGAGTTATTACTGCTGCTATAACACGATACACAATGGAATGGAGGAAAACATATCTTATAGTTCGTAAATAAGTAAGTTTTATCGTCATTTACTTTAGAATTTGATGATAAATGAATGATCAGTGAAGCGAGTTACTTCTCCCCATTTTGGACTTTGACCTTCGTCATTAATCGAACAATGAATTCTTTGTAGTTTTTAATCAATACTTTCCAGACTGTTTCTTGAAAATGGAATATTGTTGCTATTAATAAGGAATGTTTAAATTGATCGAAATTCGTTACATAACTTTGAACATCGAACGAAACATTGTCATGTTCGTTCCGAAGAACACCGAATAGTATATAAGTTTCATTGTTCACGACATGGATTCACGAGGGAGACGCCAACAACAACCACCTAGGACAAAATTACTGATTATTGGACACTCGTTTATTTCACGTCTGAAGACACAACTAAGAATTAAGGATTATTTTGATTACGATTTTCATTTGATGCAGTGTAATGTTCGTTGTTTTGGAAAAGGTGGTGGTCGCATAGACACTTTACACGAGAATCAGAACTATGGGCTTGTTTAAACTCTTTTAGACCTTCAATTGCCATTATCCAAGTTGGGGGTAACGATATTTGTGACAAAAGCCTAAAACCTGAGACTATCGCATGTGATATGGTAGATCTTACTGGATCTCTACTTGAGCTGAATTATGTTCAAGTCGCTGTAGTGTGTGAATTATTCACAAGGCGGAATCCGAGGGGAATAACTCCAGAGTAATATGAGAGAAAAAGGAGGGTCATCAACACAATGATGCCAAATTTGCTTCAGGATATGGACCCATATAGTGCTTTGTTTTGGAAACACTGGCGGCTAATGAACAGTCCACTTCGCATTTTCCACGATGACGGAACTCATTTAAATTACCTCGGTTACAAGAAGTATTATAGGAATATCCGTCTTGTCATTTTGCATGCCTTAGATTGTTTTTAGTTTCAACATTTGCATGTGTTTAGAATGATGTACAGCCTGTCCACCTTAATTATTGCATTGTGTCTTTGATGTCATAAGAATTAAGATATTTTTGTATTAGACAACTTAGATTTGTTTTCGCATTAGCTCAGTTTAAAGGTAAATATATTTTGATGCTATAATATTACACAATTGCACATGTAATTTGTACACATAGAACATAAATATTCACAAAACTCAGTTATTGCTGACTGGAAGGGACATGCATTTGTCCATAAATGTACATAAAGGATCATGTATTTGTTCCTTAATGAAGTTACATGCAAACCTTGTATTGGGTCTGCTCGATCAAGTTATGCCATGTATTTGGCATTGCGTTACAAATGTTTTTATACAAAAGTTTATACACGTAGTTATTGCCATGTATTTGGCTTGGCAGCCTATTTCTGTGTATAATATAAATTGCAGAACTGGCATTGGGTCGGATCTTCAAATTTTATCAATTCATAGTTTGTTCTGCCATGTATTTGACATTTATATACTCGTCATTATACAAGATGGTATAATTGCACACGCAACATGCCATGTTACATAGTTACGCACATGCTTTGTATTGGGTCTGCTCGATCATGTTATGCTATCTATTTGGCATCGAGTTATAAATCTTAAAAAAAAAAACAACAAAAAACACAGTTATTGCCATGTATTTGGCTTTGCAGTCTATTTCGATGTACAATATAAAGTAAAGACATGGTATTGGGTCGGATCTTAAAACAATTATCAATTCATAGTCGTTTATGCCAGGACTGCATTTATGCACTCATCTTCATATATACAAGATGGTTTAATTACGCATGCAACATGCCACATATTCGACCGCTTACATCATCTGTACGATATATTTCTTGTAATATATAATTAGGAGACCATGTACATGATGTATTTGGTCTAAAGTTTCATTTTGTCATGTATTAAACAGATACTTGTAATCAGATTTCACTTTATCATGTTTACAGTATCAATTGAACAAAGCTTAACAGTTTTCGCCATAGTACTACCATAGTAAGCTGTTGGTCCTTGTATTAGGCCAAGCATTTCCAAAAATAAAAATAAAAAACAAACAATAACAAGCAACTGCCAGCTACATGTACATAATGTACATGTATACTGCACAATGTTGCATATATTTATGTGGGTGTGGTTCTTGTATTAGGCCATGCAGAAAACAAACCATGTATTTGGTTTATAAGTTAAATAATGATTATGTACAAATGTATGCATTATGGTAAATAATCAACTTTATGTTTCACCAATGTCTTCTAAAAGGTCAAGTAAACGGCGACGATTAGAAACCGTTACCAATTCAAGTGATGTCAACGACTTGACAAATTCCATTTCATCTGCTGTTACAGCCCAGGTCATGGCCAATTTAAAGGCTTCTGGGATTATTCCACAGGACACAAGTCATGTCAATGAAAGTAGGTTGAACAGCATTAATTGTGAAAATGAGAGGAACAATCCTTTGAATTGTATGCTTGAAAATAATACTAATGTTCAAAATACAACAAACTATGAAATTAGTTCTAATGGTGAAGTGCATCAAGGAGCATCTTCATTTTGTACTAATACTGGTATACACATACCTGCCCAAGATGTAATGTCATCTCCAATACATTTACATGCAAACAATTATAAGCCTTTAGGTAGGCCTTTATATTCGAAAATTAATATTAAATTACAAGACAAAATTAGAAACAAGGAAATGATTGATATGTCTAATATCTTAGTTGACCACCAACCCACAGAGTTAGACTTGCATCTTGCAGTAAAAAATAATAGAGTCGGTTTATTATCAGGCAAAAAACGTAGATTTTTAACTATAGAAAGCTGGACTGATGCTTTCTCTATTTCTGCATCTGTTTTAAGGAAAGCAAATCCCTCCCATCCAACAATAGCTTAAGATTTGGCTATTTATATGGATCTGATCACACAGATTCATAAGGATGGTGGGGATTGGTTTTTCTATGATATCAATTTTCGTCAATTTATGCAAAATGATGACACACTATCTTGGAGTTTTGTCGATCAAGTCCTACATACACGGGCTTTAAATAGGTCAAAACCAAAAACCTTTACCCCCCTCTCATGCCAATAATCCCTTTCCAAATAACGCCTCTCGTACAACATGCCATAGATAAAACGAGGGGCGAGAATGCAGATGAAAATGTGGTTACTTGCACCTTTGCTTCATCTGTCGTGGGGGTCACACAATGTCCCCGTGTTTCAGAAATGGGGCCCAAAACAGAGGAAATTCAGGAAGGGTCCATGAGACCGGGGCAGGTAATAAAAAACAGTGAAATACACAGGCCGCGGCCGTCAGACCTCCAAGCAAGCAACAGTCTACTCAAATTACCAACCCCCGTTAAACATGACGTTTGGCATTTTATTTACAGGGGTATGACAGTAGCAAAAAAGCTTATCTATTGGAAGGTTTTCAAAAGGGATTTTCTTTGCAGTATGAAGGACATCGGAAATTATATGATTGCTTCAACCTTAAATCAATAATGGATAACCCAAGTATAGCCCATGACAAAATACAGAAAGAAATTGACGTAGGCAGGGTTATGGGGCCTTATAGATATCGACCACTTGAAAATTTAAGAATTTCCCCGTTAGGGCTTGCACCAAAAAAGTTGATGGGTTCTTGGCGCCTGATTAATCATTTATCTTATCCCGATAAGAAAATGGATTCAATTAATGCAGGAATTTCAAACGAATCTGCCGCGGTGCAATACGCAGGCATTCATATAAAAAATATGGGCAAAGAAGTCTTTCTTTGTAAAAATGATATACGATCTGCATTTCGGATTATACCAGTTGATCCTAAGGACTATGCATTATTAGGTTTTAGATTTCAATCCATGTTTTATTTTGACCGATGCTTGTCAATGGGGTGTCAAACTAGCTGCAAGATTTTTGAGGAATTCAGTTCGGCGCTAGAATGGATAGCCATTAAAAAATTGGGTGTTTCTGCTATGGCCCACATTCTCGATGATTTTTTAATCATTGAGCATTCACTCGAAACAGCAATTTCGAAGCTAAAAGCATTTTTAAATATGTGTCAAGATATAGGTGTCCCATTATCAAACGAGAAAACAGAACTTCCTTCCCAGACCATGGAATTTGTCGGCATAACATTGGATGTTACTAAACAAGAAGCCCGTTTACCGGAGGATAAGCTCGTCAAGTGCCTAACATTACTTAAACAAATTTTGGGTTTAAAAAGTGCAAAGTCTTATTGGCGTTTTAAATTTGGCTTGCTCTGTTATTAAACCTGATAGAGCCTTCTTGTGTCGCATGATTAATATGACTATGCCAGTTTCAGAATCTCAGAAATTTGTGTTTTTGACCAAGGAATCAAAAGAGGACATGAGATTGTGGTTAAAGTTCTTAGACATTGAACATGGGGTATCTATGTTTTTAAATGAAAATTTTCTTTCAAGTCTCACTTTAGAATTATACACTGATTCAGCACAGCCATTAGGTTATGCAGGTATTTGCAGGTCTAGATGGTTTTATGGTGCTTTTCCTGAAGACTGGAAGAAATTGAATATCATGACTCTGGAGTTCTATCCGATTTTGCTAGTCCTTGTTATTTGGGGTCCCATATGGAGAAACCACTCGGTTCTGTTTTTCACTGACAATGAAGCTCTGGTTTCAGTCATTAATAAGCAAACATCACGGGATAAACAAGTCATGATAATGGTGCGTTTTATGGTTTTACACTGTTTGATTTACAACATCCTGTTTAAGGCTAAGCATATTCGGGGAAAAAACAACATTTTGGCAGACTGTCTTTCTCGTTTACAGGTAGACAAGTTGCTGCAAATATCACATCAAGCTCAACCCTCACCATGCCAAGTACCCGAAAAGTTCTTGCCTCAGAACTTTTGGAACACATTACAGTTTTAACCCAAGCTGCTTTGGCTCCATATACGCAAAAAACATACAAACGTGCATGGTCAACTTTCGGTTTGTTCTCAACCGAGGTCTTGAATCAGAAGATGTCCCTTCCTTTATCTGTGTCGACCATATCATTATTCGTAGATTATTTGTATAGCAAATACTTTGCCCCCAAGAACTATCTCAACTTATTCATCTGCCATTGCCTATGTACATAAGATGTTGTCGTTACCAGACAATACAAGGTCCTTTCTAATTGATAAATTAGTCACTGGCACATACAGGTTGTCCACTACTGTAGATACACGCTTACCAATAACTATACCAATACTAAGCAAAATCTTGTTATATTTACCTGCAGTTATATCTTCATCTTATGATATATGTATGTTTAAAGCTATGTTTTTATTTGCCTTTTGTGCATTTGCAAGAATTGGAGAGCTTGTAGCCGTTCATAATGTACCTGAACACCATATTATGCCGCTAGATGCTATTTCATTTACTTATGTACAGTCTGTTGCAAAAGAGGTCAATGTATGTTTCAGAAAGTTTAAACATAATGTTAAGCTTGGGGCTAAAACTATATCATTTTCACATGGAGACGCAATTATTTCTGCAGTACACAGCCTTTTACATTATCTACAACTCCGCCCGAAAGCTCCAGGGCCTTTGTTTTGCTTTTTAAATGGTCAACCAATCAGCAGGTCATATTTTGATAACATCCTTCATAACTGTCTCAAGTGTTCTCAGTTAGATAGTTCTAGGTATAAAGGGCACATTGTTAGGATTGGGGCAGCTACAACAGCTGCAGAACGAGGCTTGTCAGATTCACAGATACGAGCAATGAGGCGTTGGAATTCTAATGCATTTAGAAAATACATACGATCTTCAATATAAATAATTTGTAATAACTGCTTGGGCCGGTATTATAGATTTCTTGCAGCTTCATTTCCTCATGTATGGACCTTTCCGATATTCACTGTTAATTTTTTCGACACCTGCTTGGGCAGGTATCATGCCCTACCCCAAGTTTTATTTTTACTATCCTTTAGTTCATCCAGTTTATTTGATACCTGCTGGGGCCGGTATCATGTTACTTTGATTTGCATATTTCGAATTTTTGGTAGTGTGTCATCATTGTTGCTTTATGAATATTATTATGTTATATAGTATTTTGTATTGCATTGTTGTATATATCTGTGTATTTTTAATTGTATGTGAATGTTTTGCGAACACTTTGCATGACTCCTTGGGCCGTCTGACTTCTTTGCGTTACATTTTTTATACGATTTTATCCTGCGTTTTATACTATTTTAGTATCTCTTTTTTATACCAATTGCTTGGCCTTTGTGGGGTAGTAAAGTCTTGTAGTCTTTCCTTGTGGGAATGTTTACCCCTTACTAGGCCAAGATTTTTATTTGTACCGATGTTAGCATGATATGTTTTTCAAAGTATTTGACTCTTCTTGTTTTGACTTTTTATGTATATATTTTATATAAAATTTTAACTCATTTTCGAGTAAAAATTTTCGCAATTCATAAAATTGTTTTGTCTTACTTTAACCTACTACTCGAGCTATGAGGGTTTATATCATGAGACTTTTGTACTGATGAAGGAGGAAGGCATAAAATATATATATAAGAGACAAATTTATTAGTACAGCGATTATTTGTATATATGTCTTCCGACTTTAAATAAAGATTACTTACTTACTTAAATAAAGATTACTTAGCGATTGATTGATTTATTGCGTGAATAAATATCCAAACTCTGTATAATCTGCCACAGGCGCTCGTTGCATGGAATTACCACCCTCCACCTTTTTTTACTTTATATTAACATATTTATTTTCAATAAAAATTCTTTATTATTTAATCTCCTTTTCGTTTATTTATCATATTCGTACCCATACATCCAAACGATCATATGGTGACGACAAGGGCCTGTGGCATGGAAACCCCCCCCCCCCAAAGGTTTTGCTTTGGAAGAAGGCAGACATCAACAAAATACAGGAAGATATTGCAACATATGGAATCACCTTTATGGAAAAGTCCTTTGACAACATTAACAGCATGTGGACTGACTTTAAAGACAAAATAAATTGAATTAATGGAGCACAGAGTGAGTACCAACCAAAACCACAAAACCAAGACACTCAAATCCATGGATAAACACCAGAATAAGAAGAAAAATAAACCAGAAGAACAGAGCCCATTCAAAAACCAGAAAGACAAGAAAGAAAAGATACAAAGGACAGATACAAAAGACTACAAAGAGAAGTCCGGTGGGAGGTTAGGAAAGCCAACAAGGAATATATGACTAACGTCATCTGTGATAAAGACAACATAAAGAAATTTTGGTCTTACATAAAGAGTAAAGGCCAACAATTCATCGGAGTAGCACCATTGAAAGACAAATACGGCTTCCTACATAGCGACAACCACAGTAAGGCGAACATACTAAATGCCCAGTTCAAGTCCGTATTCACCAAGGAAGACCACACCAACTTACCAGATAAAGGTCGAAGTCCATTTAACACCATGGGAAAAATTAATATCAGCGAACATGGAGTACTAAAACTTCTGAAGACACAGAAACCACACAAAGCAACAGGACCGGATGATATACCAACTTTCATTTTTAGATCAGCTTCCAACCAACTAGCACCAATACTGACCCGGATCGACCAATAGTCCCTTGAAGCTGGAGAAGTCCCACAAGATTGGAGAGATGCACTATTGGTGCCCATCTACAAAAAAGGAGAGAGACACATAGCAACAAATTATAGACAGGTGTCCTTAACCTCAATATCCTGTAATATCCTAGAACACATCATACATAGCAGTATTATGAAGCACCTCGATGCCAACAAGATATTAGCAGACGCTCAACATGGCTTTAGAAACAGACGATCCTGTCCAGAAGATAGCCAGACGCTTAGGAAATGGATCACAAATCGATATTATCTTACTTGATTTTGCTAAATCTTTTGACAAGGTTTCTTCACTCAAGACTGCTGCATAAGCTGACATATTATGGAGTTAACATCAAGACCATTAACAGGGTGAGGTCATTCGTAGAGAATAGAAAACAGAACGTCGTACTGGAAGGCGCAATATCAACATCTGCTCCAGTGATGTCTGGTGGCCCGCAAGGTTCCTTGCTAGGCCCCCTTTTGTTCCTAGCATATATCAACGACATGCCTGACATCATCACCCACTCAGAAACCAGGTTATTTGCCGACGACACTATCTTATTTCGCACAATAACTAGTATTGACGATCACAAACTACTGCAATAGGACCTCACGGCATTAGAGGCCTGGGAGAACACCTGGCAGATGGCATTCAACACTACCAAGTGCACAGTGATGAATGTTACATCTGGTAAATCCAAGCCCATCCTAAGCACACAGTACCAGCTTCATGGCCATACCCTAGAGATAGAAGATGTCAGCAAATACTTAGGAGTAACCCTAACCAGCAAGCTATCTTGGGACAGACATGTCCAGAGAAGAGCTGCTCGTTTTGTGACCAAGGATTATTCCAGCAGAACACCTGTATGCGTAACAGATATGGTTAATTCCCTTGGGTGGAAAAGCCTCGAACAACGAAGGAAAAACAGCCGACTCTACATGCCATGTAAATTCCAGCACAACCTAGTAGACATCAACAGGAATCTTTACATACAGAGAGGTGACAGTAGAACCAGGGGACCGCACAAACTATTCCAAGAGAGGACCACCAACACCATATATAGAAACTCCTTCTTCTTGAGAACAGTAGTGTACTGGAACCATCTACCAGCAGCAGCAGCAACCTCCATTGAGGACTTCAGGGCTAACGTTGGGGATAGTCCGGCCAGCTACTAGATCAACAGCCCCATGTACATAGTTTTAGCTGTACATATCCAGTTATTTTACCTGTAAATAGTCCAGGGGACAACTGCTGTGTGTGTCTGGGAAAAGCGCAGCTGTAGTCCCGCAGAACTAAATTACAGTCGGCAACGACTCCAGTTCAAAACCGAAAGAAGAAGAAGAAGAAGATGACCACTCACTGTCCTGACTGCTACAGGTACAACAGACAAAAATCGATACCTCTAACATACAAATACACGACCACTCACTTCCTCGCTGATACAGCTACAACAGACAAAATCGATACCTCTAACATACAAATGCATGACCACCCACTTTCCTGGATACTAAAGGTACAACAGACAACATCGATACCTCTAACATACAAATACATGACCACTCACTTTCCTGGCTGATACAGGTACAACAGACAAAATCGATACCTCTAACATACAAATACATGACCGCTCACTTTCCTGGCTGATACAGGTACAACAGACAAAATCGATACCTCTAACATACAAATACATGACCACTCACTTTCCTGGCTGATACAGGTACAACAAATAACACCGATACATCTAACATACAAATACACGACCACTCACTTCATGGCTGATACATGTACAACAAACAAAATCAATACCTCTAACATACAAATACATGACCACTCACTTTCCTGGCTGTTACAGGTACAACAGACAAAATCGATACCTCTAACATACAAATACATGACCGCTCACTTCCTGGCTGCTACAGGTACAACAGACAACATCGATACCTCTAACATACAAATACATGACCACTCACTTTCCTGGCTGCTACAGATACAACAGACAACATCGATACCTCTAACATACAAATACATGACCTCTCACTTCCTGGCTGCTACAGGTAAAACAGACAACATTGATACCTCTAACATACAAATACATTACCACTGACTTTCCTGGCTGATACAGGTACAACAGAAACTAGAGGCTCACATGAGCCTGTATCGCTCACCTGACATAACTAAGTCCTCTTACGAATGTCTGCATGCCGAATACATCTAAGTTACTATTCAAATCCCATAGGGTTCTATGTTAAAACTATGTCTACTCATGGCAGCCATCTTGGATGGAGGTAGTAGTCACCAGACAAAATTTTAAAAGTATACTACCCAAGGACCATCCATGCCATATTTCCTTTAAATTGGCTGACTGGTTTCAGAGTGAAGACTTTTAAACAATTTTCCCCTAGGGTCCTATGTTAAAACTATGTCAGCTGACTGCGGCAATCTTGGATGGAGGTCGGACTCATAGGACATAATTTTGAAAGTTGACCACCTAAGGACCATTCACGCCATGTTTGCTTTAAATTGACTAGCTGGTTTCAGAGGGAAGACTTTTAAAAAAAATTTCCATAGGTCCTATGTTAAAACTAAGTCGAGTCATGGTGGCCATCTTGAATTTCCTATCAGCAAACGATTCACAAGTTTAGTACAGGATCACCCAATGATCATTCCTGTAAAGGCACAATTCAATTGGCTTAGTGGTTTCTAACAAGTAGATTTTTAAAATTTCGACCAATCAGAACACATTATGGGCCCTGGCAGCCATGTTGGATTTCTGATCAGCGCCCAAAACAAAAATCTTTTATATGACCATCTAATGAACATTTCTGCCAAGGTTGGTTTAAATCTGTTTCGTGGTTTCAGAAAAAAAAAGATGAAAATGTGAAATTCCCATAGGGTCCAATGTTAAACTAAGTCGAGTCATGGC
>MJUT01037529.1:25526-40402 GCA_002080005.1 Gigantidas platifrons
TCACCCCAGGAACTAATTACCTCCCGAACATCTGCGTTCACCCCAGGAACTAATTACCTCCCGAACATCTGCGTTCACCCCAGGAACTGATTACCTCCCGCACATCTGCGTTCACCCCAGGAACTGATTACCTCCCGAACATCTGCGTTCACTCCCGGAACTGATTACCTCCCGAACATCTGCGTTCACTCCCGGTTTATTTTGTCACGGTTCGTGTTTCTCATCTTTTTAGTTTGTTTGTGTTATCCTATTATATGTCTATACGTTCTTAGTTCTGTGTTGTGGTGTCCGTTACTATTTCCACATAAAAGGATGTTCGGTTCGTGTTTACCTCCAGTTGTTTGTAGGAGAGCTCATGTCTTATTTACCTTATTTGTGTTTGTTTGGGTAAAGTGGTGTCCATCACATATTGTGTTGTGTTTTTGGTTTGATTATCTTCGTCTTGTATACCCTATGTTGCCAGTTTTTCTGGATTATCCATTTTTGATTGCCCCTCCGGTACTCTCTAACGTTTATCTTTTTTATAGTTCACGAATCAATTTCTAAGTAGTGTGTGAAAATTAACCTGCAGAGGATTGCTTTAATATGTGGGTTGCTGTGAATCTTCTTGTTTGTCCTTTGCATTAAGACTTTAATATGTGGGTTGCTGTGAATCTTCTTGTTTGTCCTTTGCATTAAGACTTTAATATGTGGGTTGCTGTGAATCTTCTTGTTTGTCCTTTGCATTAAGACTTTAATATGTGGGTTGCTGTGAATCTTCTTGTTTGTCCTTTGCATTAAGACTTTAATATGTGGGTTGCTTTGAATCTTCTTGTTTGTCCTTTGCATTAAGACTTTTGATCCATTTGGTATCTTCAAACATTTTTTACCATTAATTTTGTAGTTGGTTCATATTTTATTTATGTTTTTGTATTTATATTTATATACTCGTGTCCAAGATTTTCATATCATATGATATTCGTGTTGTCTAAAGCCCTCGGTGAAATAATCTTAGATGGGTTGATAATATACAATTACTGTCTTTTGTTGAGGTAAATGTGCAGTGTTATTGACTTTTGTATGAGATAGAAAGCATATGGTTTAACAATAGACCTGGGGTGTGAAAAAAAGATATTCACTGAGCCCGAAGGTGAGGTGAATATCTTAGTTTTTCAAAAGTCAATAACACTCACATTTACTGAAACAGAAGACAGTGATTGTTTTATTCTATTATCCGATTATAACATAGAATACTCTTCACGGTTTTTAGAAACATCCGTGCTATGCACTATTTATCAATGTGTTTTCCAAAATTGCAACAAATTTCCCAAAATTTTAAAACAAATTGCAAAAATTTCATAAAATTTCATAAAATTTAATAATTTTCAAAAATTTAAAAATTCTAAAATTAATTTTTTTTTTCAAGTTCAAAATTTTCAAAAAATTTCAAAAATTCTAAAATTTAAAAATTTTTAAAATTGCAAAAAAAAATCTAAATTTTCATAAGATTTCAAAATTAAAAAAAAAAAATTCAAAATGATAACACAATTGATTTGATTGGACGATATAAATATCGGGTTTCCCTTATATAAAAATATGCCGCACGAGGCATTTTCCGCGTTATCGGAGTCAGTAGCCTTTTTCACGAGTCAATAGCATTTTTTTATTCATTTGGCTGTCTATGTAAATTTACTATTAGTATAAATATATTATAGAATAATATATACTTATTGACTGGGTATGAGGGAATAGCAAGTTTGATGTCCCCGAGACACTGACTATTGACCGAGGCGAAGCCGAGGTCAATAGTCAGGGTCGAGGGGACAACAAACTTGTTATTTCCGAATACACAGTCTATAAGTGTTTTATTATACTGAAAAACATTAAACTCATAGTTGAATGATCACCTCAAAATGATAATTATAGTATAACTAACTGTGATGTTTGATTACCAAAAATATCACGAATGATCGCACAACTGATAATTCACGAATGCGCGAAGCGCATGAGTGAATTTTCAGTGTTGTGCGGTTATGAGTGACATATTTTTGGTAATCGGACATCGAAGTTAGTTATACTGTTTATTATATAGACTGTTTTGAGTCAATAAATTGATATTTTCTTTCATCTGCATTGCATGTGTTTATTTCTTTATTGCGCATTAATATACAACTGTGTCCTTGGCTGGTCGTTGACTGAAAAGTTTGTCTAATGCTTTCAATTTTGTAAATAAATAGATTCCTGTGCACATATTTCGATTAGGAATATAATTTCCATGTTGGTTACTTGTAAACTTTGTGACCATAGCATGCACTCGACCTTGAAAGACACAATTTTATTTATTGACACTTGATGATGTATGTTTCATTTTTACTATATGTACATTTCATTTGTAACCTTGTGGGAAGAATGTTTTGTGAAAGAAGTCGGATGCATACCAATATTTGGCCGTTAACAAAACCAAAACTATTTCAAATTCGATGGATTATATAATTAGAAAACAAGTAATTTAACAATATAACAGCTAGCAAATGTAAATCGTTAAATGTGGGTCCAAACGGTTCAAACGTTAAATGTGTAATTCAAACGGATTATAACGGAATGAAACTGGACTAAAGTTCACTCAGAATCGGAACTACTAAACGATAAAGGTAGGATTCTTTTATATTTAGTTTTTGCTATTTGTAGTCCGGAATCATCACTTTGTCTTTTCTGACTAGACTAAGGATTGTTAAAATTAAAAGTTCCTCCGTAAATGTAAGTGTTCCCATAAAGAACGAGATGACATCTTAGTGTCAGAAGTCATTGAAGTACTTGTGGTTGACGAAAGCTGTGAAAAATTTGGATTCATTTCACAAGAAGCAATAGAACGAGCACTGTTATTTGGAGTTAATTTATAGCAGACGGTCTTTTGGGGCTGGTTAAAGTTTTATCCTACTGATGGAAAGATTCTTTCTACCGAGACCACATGTTTTAGAGCATATTTCTGCCATGAAAAGTATTAAAACATGTCAATGTTTGCCAAATTTACCCGCTTTTTATTGTATCGCAATGAAATATTAGATTAAGATATCCTTTTGTTTATTTTTCAAATCTTTCCTTTATCATAAATGAAACTAACAATCTGTCAATGAAATGAATCAAAGGGACATCACTCCATATAATATTCTAAAAAAAATAGTTCCGGCTCGAAAAATGGCGGGGAAAATAGCGAGAGTGGGAAAAAAATGGTAATTTCACTAGTGAAATTATCGTTTTTATTTAACTCGGAAATCACGGTATTTCATCGATATCTATATAATAAAGACCAATAAAATCACACATCTTTTGCCAGTATTTTGCATTATCAATCTGAATATTGTCTGATGGACATTTTTATACTATTTCCCCAGTCATTCATAAGAGTTTGATTCTTTTGAGAAAGTAGACTTCAACATAAATTAAATGGTGACTACAACAGTCTTATGAACATTTTTATTTTTTTTTGAATTTTTTGGATTTTTTGAAATTTTGAACTTAAAAAAAAATTAATTTTAATTTTAATTTTTTGAAAATTTAAAAATTTTATGAAATTTTATGAAAACTGAAATTCTTGAAATTTTTTGAAAATTTTGAAATCTTATGAAAATTTTGAATTTTTTTAATTTTTGAAATTTTTGAAATTTTGAATTTTTTTTAAATTTTTTAAATTTTGAAATGTTTTGTATTTTGAAATTTTTTGAAAATTTCAGAGTTTTCGTTAAAAGACGATGAAGTCCGAGTGTTCCGAATAAATGCAAAACTTTTATCCAATCCGGTAGCGGAACTAAAAATACGGGAAAACGATTCACATTGCCGGTCCATAGTCTTAAAAACTCAATAGTCAAACAACTGGGAAATATTAATTATTAGTATTTTTTTCGCAAGACAGGGATTATCAGGTCCATATCAGATGAGCTCGAAGAGCGAATCTGATATGGACCTGATAATCCTTGTCGAGCGGAAAAAAAAATACTAATAATTTTTTTAACGGTAATTTCACAATTTTAACTCAGCTTTGTGATTTTTTTGTTGTGTTTTGACCTTTTTTTTAATACTAATAATTTTTTATCGGTAATTTCACAATTTTAACACAGCTTTGTGATATTTTTGTTGTGTATTGACCTTCTTTTTTAATGGAAAGGTTTAATGACGTCACGTTAGACCGCGCATGACAAATGACCAACAGCTGATAAGTATATGTTATCTGGATGTGAATTGATTGATACCGAAAATATCAGCCTGCCGAGCCAGAATATGAAGTTTGTTGGCGAGTGAGCGAAGCGAACGAGTCACAAACTTCATATTCTGTCGAGCAGGCTGATATTTTTCAGTATCAATCATATTCACATTCAGATGACATATTTATCATCCTTAAATCAACTATAAACACGGATACATCTATATATGTATTTTCGCGGGAAAAATTGCATGATTCAAAATATTCAAAATACGATTTCCCTAAAACCATAGTTCATAAGTAGTTTGCAAATTATACCATTCATTTTTACAGGTTTATATAAATGTTAAGATTGTTGCATTTTTCCTTTAATTGTGATATTCATTGGTTTTTTTTTTTATTACAAACATCAAAGTCACCCATTTTCATTAAAGGTTTTGTTCCGGTTTAGAAAACATGACGTCACAACCTTCCTATGATGTACAAAAATATGACGTCTCAGCAGAGGTTATCAAGAATTGTGTAAAGTACATTTTTGTAGGACGATGTTTGTTGATATTTCTAACACGACAGTTCCTAATTTGATATATGTTTAAATAAATAATGTTAACTAGCTAATGGTGTCGATAATTTTTATTTATTTTTGCCATCTTCACAGGAATTATCGTTTAAATGTTAGGAGAATTTGGTGATAACTCCTGCTGACTGTTGATAAGTCCTGCTCAGCTCACGCGGACTTTGATACAAGTTTTGCTTATGGAGCCAGCAGGTAGATATAGCCGGAGGGAAGGATGATAATTTCTTGTATCACGAGTCGGTGGTCAACTGAACGTTGATACTAAATATATCGGGTAGTAAAGATCAAAGGAAACTGTAACAAATTACCGATAAAGGAGAAAAATAGCAATTTTAATGTAGAAAAGTGTGTAGTGATGTTCATATACTGAGGTACAATAATTATGGATATCCACATCCTAACCAGGCCGTACTGGTCGGGGAGTAGTTCTCGCCAAGAAGCAATTCTCGCCAACTGTCTCATTTAATGCAAACGCTCGCGAATTTTCGTCTGATTTTTTCACCACCATTAAAGGACGTCATACCAATCCTTCGTATTAATTTTTATCGAATTTCATTGTGAACTATCGTTAAAATTGGGTAAAAACCCTACTGTACCCCACATTCTGTCATAACATCAACAGGGGGTCATGTGTGTTGGTACTCTTAAAATAGAAAAACACATGGAATGATCATCGGAGAATCTAGTGACATCATATTTCAAATTTTATCTCTACAAATCTTTAAGATCTTTCTAAAAAGTGTCACACTTTGCCTTATTACTCATCCCTACAATCCAAAATACTCACGGTTGCAGAATAAAAATAGATTCCATGTGAATGCAAATGGCCGCCTGCGCATGGACTGTTTACGTCATCAATTACCTTGCACCGCTAATATTTAATACATGGATCCTATATTATCATATTGAGCATAAAACATGGACAAAATATTAAAATTAATTCTAGAAAAACTGGAATTATTACTTTTCATCAATAAAATGAAAATTATCAGGTAAAGCACTGTTGAAAAGGATGTATTTTACGGAATGGGGAAGCGACGTGGGGATGGCATGACTCCCTTTAAAACAGCGATGAATAATTATCAGTTTTCTACAAACTAACACAAAAACCGGTAAACTTTTTAAGAAAGGGTTTTAATTTTCTAAAATGTCGTTTTTCTTTCCTTTTGATGCTTTAGCTTCACAAAAAACAATATTTCTGAAAGTTGGCGAGAATTGCTTCTGTTGCGGCCATTTTCTGTTAAAAAAAACGCAACATCGTAATAATGGATCCCCGATCAGCGTGCGCTCTCCTTTATGAAAATTCATTTCGTAGGTAAATAGTTATGGTTCATGCAAAATAGTAATGGGGTGAAGCAAAGGTTTCTCGACTGCTTGTTAAACATATTGGATAAAAAACGTAAAAAATGGCGAGAACTACTCCCCGATCAGTAAATGTTTTATAATACCAAAACAAACTTTTGAACCTCCACAAGAACCAAAACCTTATATTATGACAATTTCATCTGATTCAAGCTGGCCCAGTGGAGACAACTTTCAGGAGATTCCGTTTTAATATTTGCCTTATTTACTTGCTTACCTGATTGATTTGATGGTTGGAGTTTTAATGCCACTTTATATACATTTGTGTAATCTCACGGCAGACAGTTTTATTGGAGGAAACAGATTACTGTCGTAACGTAAATTTGATCAAAAATTATTTAAAATGTTTTCAATATAAATTCGATTATTTCGGGAACTTTTTGTTAATTCAATATGTATATTCTCATTGTCAAATTAGTCATTTGAAGTCAAATAAGTTTTAATTACTCAGTTTTTGTTAATTTCATATCTATTGTTATAATTTGCATTTAATCCGATATGTTTCAACATGTCATTTTACGAGTAACAACAAATCGTTGTCATGATCATTTGTATAAATTCAGATTCGAAATAGTGTAAAATCAATTAGGAATCCTGATTGAATAGTGTACGGACATCGTACGTATGTTGTGTATTGTCGTTATTATATTGAACTACCATATGTGAACGTTTCATTGTTATATTGGACTTACCGTAATTGTTATAGTGGACTACCATTATATGTGAACATTTTATTGTTATACTGGACTTACCGTAATTGTTACATTTGTTTGTATATTGGACTACCATATGTGAACACTTATAATTATTTGTTTTGTAAATTATCATTTGGATTTCTCAATAGAACATTTAGCTGAAACCAGTTTTATTTTTATATCTACCAGCTAGTTTTCCCCACGTGTAAATTCGCTACACGTCATTACCCAGAGAAAACCACTAGCTTTAAACGAGTAACCATTAACCTTCGACAGACGACTGATGACGTAATCATTATCTCCTCTTGATAGAACGGTAAGGGTTATCTCCCGGGTAATAACAGGTTATCCCACAGCAGTCTAACTCGAATAATTCAAGCCCTTTCCGTCTCCGATTCTCTCCGCCTTCTGAGGGCTTGAAGGCAGCCAATGATAAAAATGCGTCAGCTGTTCCCTGTCACAGGGAACCAATCGCAATGTAGTATTTTTATGAGTATGCGCAATAGGCATGTTCGATACATTAGCAGCTAAATTTCAAAACAAAGATGGACGAAGATGGTGCGATTCACATATTTATGATTTAAATTGTCATAGATTCACAAATTAAAAAAAATAAATAAAAAATAAAACACCGTGTAATAATTTTTTGAAGTTTTGAAGTTTTTGTCATTTTCATGTACACGGGACAAAAAGGTGATTTTTTTTAAATTATTGTTAGCAAAGGCACCCCTTTCTGAGTACTTATTAATTTTCAATAAAAATGTCTTTTTTATTTCATCTCTTTTTCCTTAATTTATTGTGATTATTATAATAGTATATATATACATATATATATAGGGTCGACACATGTAACTTGCTGTTAACATAAGATTGTATGAATATGGATATGCACAAGTTAAATTACGGAAAATGGGATGAAATAATAAAGAAATTTTATTGAAAATAGATACATGTATGTAAACAGAAAGTTGATTAATTCATAAATTAAAATGATTTTTTATACAATTTATTAAGAAATACCAATTACATCGTTATTAAGGTAAATACTATTAGCCAGATTTAAAAAAAAAAAGTTTTTTAATTGATAACTGACCGAAGTTAGGATAAATAAATGAAATATGACTCAACATGTTAATTGATTTTCACTTAAAAAACATACTTGCCTTTTATAAATTCCAATTTCTTATCTAATAATTATTATCCTTATTATGTAACAATATGGTCAGATTGTTATTTTCATCGAATGGCTTCTCAAAATAGATAGTTTCACAGTAGGGACTCTTTCTGTATATTGGATGCATCATGTATATTACCACCTGACAGCTAATATGACAAACAATTTTCACCAATCATCATAAAATACATTTTTTTATCTTTATTTTAAAGTAAATTAAAAAATCATTATAAGAGTGAATTCAATTCAAGCTTTTTATTTACTGTCCAACTTTGAAATAAATATTAATATTTGAAAAATTGTAATTATTCATTTAAGCAAGGATTTAAATATAGTATAGAAATCCTTAATTTAAGTAGTCTTTACATACAAGTTATAAAAGGTTTTATTCATGATTATCACGAAGATTTAATTAACAAATATGTCATACGCGAAACTAACATTTTTTTTGTCGGAATTCCCATAAGTCATAGCGATTTACTATTTCCGGTTTGACGGATTTTATCGATGAATGCATCCAGGCGTTAATGTAGCGACCAGCGGGAGCGTAATATAACTACTGGATTTTTCAGGTTAACAGCAGTCGAGAATTTGAACAAAAAATACTAGAATAAAAAAATGTCACGTGGTGCTATTTAAATCAATCGTATTAATTTATAATATGTGAGGTATTGTAATAGTAGTAACGCGACGGATGGCACTCACTAGTTTCGCTTTTAGAGCGCATGAGTTCTGCCACGTGTTTCTATGTCCCTTTTCTGTTAGACATTAAATTTACTGTCCTTCCATTTGCAACTTCTGATTACCCCTTTTATATCTTCAGACTTTTCTTGTGGCCCCATTGAATTCTTTAACCCATTGACATTGTGTTGCTTTTTCTGGATTGCCGTAGTTTTATATGTTTGTGTTTCTGTGGCTGGTTTTATTGTCAAACATTACAAATGCAAGGCAGTGAATCTGATGTTCAAATATTCCATTTGATTAACGGACTATCAATGTATCAGACAGGAAACCCGTGTCTTGTTATACAACGTATAATATTCTTCAACGACTCTAATTGTGAGGGACCTAAATATGCATCCTGCCGTAGTACAAAACATCAGGTTACATACAAGGAAAGAATAATTTAACTGCTAATTTAAAGGGTTGCTTTATGAAAGCTCATTGATTTAGATTGATACAGTAATTGAAAATTTAATAATTCAGCAGTCGTTGGAGGAATATAATTATACCTATTTCTCATAATAATCTACTCTGAAAACACAACGACATTTCGAAAAAATCAATTAAATGAAACGGCAGTTTTTACTGCTGTATCTAATTATCTTTCTGCTGCAACGCTAATATAAGATAGTACGAATCAAAGAAAATGGATATATATACTAAATTAACTTTAAGACCGAAACTATATCGTTCGTGTAGAAATCGTGTATTATGTCTACTTTTGATGATAATTTTTGGTTTAAATGTAATTCATTTTTCGTTTAATATCCCAGTTTACCATGACAACGAAATTAGTAAGACCACGACAGAACACCGACATATTAATGTGGAAGATGGATGTGTTTACCCTCCACAGTATGACGATGTGGATTACAATCCAAAGGTTGTGACAGAACCATGTGAAAATATGCAGATTTATGACAATTTATTTATTCATTTGCATAACGCAATTATTAATCCTGACAAATTACATATGTTGAAAACAGAAATAGAACAGAATGTGCAGGAAACAGATGAAATATCTGGTCAGTTTCCAACCCAAGTAGGAAACGTGAAATTACATTCTGGTTTTTGTACTCTTCAATGTAATTTTGATGATGACTACACGATGCACGAGTTGTTTTTACAAGACAATGTTAAACGATGGATAGATAGTGTTTTGGTAGTAGACCAGCCATTGGCCTACAATACTACCGAACTCGTGTTCACTGTAGCTGTACAAAGGTCTGATAATACCAACATATATGTCCTCATCAGGGAATGGTACAACATATTTATTGTTACTTATTTTCTTCAGCAGACGACAGCGGATTGTAAGATAAAAGTTTTATTTGTTGACAATTGGCCAAAATCAAATATTGATGAAGCATGGGAAACTATGTTTGGTAGTATTCAAAGAATAACGTTTATCAAACGGCCCCAATTATATAAAAACCTTGTTTGGATTATTCCGAAATCAAAAAGTCCAATTGGTGACATGGGACTAAAGATATTACCATTGATGGAATCATTTCAGACGTTTGTGTTTCATAGACATGGATTGACCATAGCCAACAATAATAACTGCAAGAAGCTAAATATTCTTTTGGTGCAAAACAAAAGAGCTTATAACTCAGATGTAGGGTTTGAAAGAGAAATTAATAACGTACATGAAATATGGCAAGAAATTACACGAATTTTTCCTGAACATAATACAACAGTGGTTCGAATAGAAGACATTTCTCTTAAAAATCAATTGTCTTATATTTCACAAACTAATATTTTAATAGGCATGCACAGTACAGCAATGACATATATAATGTTTTTACCAAAAAAGGCTGGAGTTATTGAATTGTTTCCAAGGGATACACTAACAACTAACAATAAATACAAAATTATCGCTAGATGGCGTCAGCTATATTATATTTCTTGGCAAAATACACAGCCATGGAATGACATCATTAAAGACGGCAGTACGTATATTCCTTTAAACATTATTTCTTTTCTACTTCGAAAAACAGTCAAGAAAATTTGTAATAGGTAGATTATGATATTAAAATTATATTCCATAATAATTCATGTTTCCAGTAATATTAAGGTAGCATGTTAGTAGTGATTTATAATGGCCGACAATGGTGATATTTTTACTGTTTTCACTATTTTGGCTATATATTAATGTTGTTTGCTTAGTTATATGTGAGGGCTGGCATTTTACTCGCATGTAGAAAGCACTTGCATGACCATATCATTTCCCTAAGAGGGGGGTTTGGGTCGTCCATAAAGCTAGTTTAACCCCGCCACTTGTTATTGAAATGCCTGTGCCAAGCCAAGGCAGTGGATATTGTCTCTTTCTACGGTTGTTCTATTGGATTTTGGACCTGTTCCGAAAATGTGGTATTTTTTTCTTTTTCATTTTCTCACCTCTTTTATGAATCTAACAGGGGGGTTTGGGTCGTCCATAAAGCTAGTTTAACCCCGCCACTTGTTATTGAAATGCCTGTGCCAAGCCAAGGCAGTGGATATTGTCTCTTTCTACGGTTGTTCTATTGGATTTTGGACCTGTTCCGAAAATGTGGTATTTTTTTCTTTTTCATTTTCTCACCACTTTTATGAATCTAACAACATATAACAATGCCAGTATTATCTAATCAGTATATAGCCTATGTATATAGCTAACTGGTTCATCATTATTTCTTAATTCCGTACTGGGGCCGTGATCGTATGGTAGTTGGATTTACAACTACCTATGCAATCGATTCCTATCATCACTGATGTTGTGGGTTCGATTCCCGCTCCGGGCTAGGTGTGCAACATTATGTGGTAAAGTTTGTCAGTGACTTGTGGCAGGTCGGTGGTTTTCTCAGGGTTCTCCACCAATAAAGCTCACCTCCACGATGTAACTGAAATATTGTTGAAAGTAGCGTTAAACACCATAAAACCAAATTAATTATGTACTACCTTAACTTGAACAATATTTCTTTGTATGACCTCAATACTAGTAAGCGATTTTAATAATTCATTTTAAATATGTATGTTTGACCTGTTACTACTAGATTTATCAATTCTAGATAATTTCTGCTAACATAGAATTTTTATTTTATTCTGTATTAATGTCAGCACAATGACCGTTGAGTGCTATGTCTAGATATGTATACTTTTATGGTTGTACATTTGATAAATGTCTAACGTTTCCTGTTTGTGATAATGTAAGCAATTAAACGTAGGATTTTATTATTTTGCTTGTAAATGATTGGAGTTTAAAAAAAGATTTGAAGGCAGTATTTATCTTTATGTATTGTGTTCCGTTGTTTTGTGACCTAATTTATATTAATTATTGCTGTAATTACCACCTGTAACACATTGAATTGTTGAAAATCGAAGAAATTTGCCTCGATTTAAGGTGGGACTATTATTCAGTTCAATACCGGTATGCATTCACACACATTGCATATGTTACTGACGCAGAATGTTATTTCCTGCTGACAAATTGATCAAGGTAATATAAAATCGCCAAAATAAATTACAAATTACGAAGCGGAAATACGATTAGAAGTGTGACCCATTATGGAATGTTGATAGATATGCAACACAGCGACAAGAATAAAAAAAAGGGGAAGCACGTGAGGAGATGTAATTTTGATTACATTGCCTGATAGCCACCTCCCGTCAATAGGACATACCATCCGGGAGACGTGTTTGGCAGCTCCGATGGTTTAGCCATTGGAACCGTCACACGTACATGATATTCACATTTAGAAAATATTGATATAAAACTGTCCATTTAAAATTCTAATACAATTATTGTATAACACGATTGTTCATTGGCTAATGTTTACCGTCAAATCAACAATTGACATGCCGTAACTATGGGTTCGAGTGCAAACCACCTTGACGAATAAGATTTTTATCTTGATTGCCCTTTTTTAATCATATTTAGTTTTTACTCTTGCAGTCAAATTTGTACGTAGAAAAAAAGAAAACGTGTGAAGGTACCAAAATGTAATAAGAACCGTAAATCAAAGAACAAACAACGATGTACAAAACATCACACAGAAACAAAAGATGGAGCAGCACGAACACCACTATAAAGTGGATGTAGGCCCCATCACACAGAAACAAAAGATGGAGCAGCACGAACACCACTATAAAGTGGATGTAGGCCCCATCACACAGAAACAAAAGATGGAGCAGCACGAACACCACTATAAAGTGGATGTAGGCCCCATCACACAGAAACAAAAGATGGAGCAGCACGAACACCACTATAAAGTGGATGGAGGCCCCATCATGTTACTCTTCCTACAAACCAGGTGCTAAGTCAGGAATGGGAAAAGGATCAGATTGTGATTATGACAAACGAAACACATCTGTGATGATTTGTGACACAGATAATAAGTAACAGTTAATCAAGTCATGGTGGCGAGTGTAAGACCTTCGAAGTGATGAATTCAACTTAATACTAGGAACCCATGGTTCAGTAACTTCTCTATCAAGGACATCATGATAGAAACCACGAGCTCTGGAATATTGGATAAACTGAGATAGAAAAATATATAAAAAGTCTGATGGTATGTCGCTACTTTTAAATGAAAAGTTCACAATGGGAAATCGAAATCATCTCTCTTGTCGTAGTTTCGTTCTTAACCAGCATTCACTGTCAATTTCGAATTGTAGGTCTCATATTATTTTCCAAAGATACCATTTTGCCATAATATTAACAGTATCTCATCAGACCATGCTGTAACATATGCATTTTCTCTATCTAAAAACGCTGTAAATAAGGTACCATTTTGTAATTTGGCTGTTACTGATTTTAATACAAATAAATGGTCGATTGTTGAGCTGCCTTTCTGACCACCAATCTGACATTTTGTAAAGCTAGATTCTTATGTTACTCTTGTATCTAGTATTTTCAAATACTAGTCTCGATAACGCCACATGTGTTAACAAAATCTTTCGGGTAGCTCCCTTTCCTTGGTAAAAACATTACATACTACTGTTCTTCCAGGTTCCAGGAATTATCTCTTCTTCCAAAACTATCTTAAAAAATCAATAAGATATTGTCAAGTCCTTTTCCTGCATAGGTAAGAATTTCATTTAACATTCGTCCATTCCTGCTCTCTTATTGTTTCTCAATCGCGTTTTAGCTTCTGTAATTTTATCAGTAATGCTTAAATCTCATCCGTTTCGTCTCTTCTGTTTGTGATTTCGTTGAATTTACTTGTAACCAGATTTGATCATTCATTATCCAATTTGTCGGACCATTGTACATTTTTTTCAGATCTTCAAAGTACCCAACAGTTTCCACTTAAGTGTTTTCTGGATCAAACAGTTTATTTTCCCTTTTATCCTAATGACAAAAATCGCTTCGTCAATTTGATTTCCTCATTTTTCATATTACATTATATATCTTCCTTTCTCACTTCTGCAATACTTTTAAGTTTTCGTTCAGCTTCAGTTCTTTCTGCTTCCTTAAGCATAATTCGCACCGTTCATTGCTATGCGATATAGTTTTAGTGTTAATTTGATTAAGTATGTATCCTTGACCTGAATCACATCAATGTATTTATTTCTCGCTTCTCATTTTTCTCATTTCTCATTTTTGTATACTACATTTCTTGCTCCCTCAGTGTTATTTTCCAACATTTGTTTCAGCAGAAAAATCATTTAACAATTTTCTAGCTGATTTGACCAATATTATTGCATTGGTTTATATAGTTTTCCATCGCTGTTTAATTGCTAGTGTAATACTGTGTATATCTTTTCCAGTGCGTATGTTGTGTTATATTCCTTTTCCACGTTTCATGCTGTATCTTCTGACTATGACTAAATGTCAATGGTACGTCTATACTATTGTGGTCAATTTGTCTCTTTCCTGACTGGTTCTGACTATGACTAAATGTCAATGGTACGTCTATACTATTGTGGTCAATTTGTCTCTTTCCTGACTGGTTCTGACTATGACTAAATGTCAATGGTACGTCTATACTATTGTGGTCAATTTGTCTCTTTCCTGACTGGTTCTGACTATGACTAAATGTCAATGGTACGTCTATACTATTGTGGTCAATTTGTCTCTTTCCTGACTGGTTCTGACTATGACTAAATGTCAATGGTACGTCTATACTATTGTGGTCAATTTGTCTCTTTCCTGGCTGGTTCTGACTATGACTAAATGTCAATGGTACG
>MJUT01037529.1:40646-53561 GCA_002080005.1 Gigantidas platifrons
AGAAGTACTCCGCACTAGTGTTAGGTGTATATGTATACTCCCCATTTATGTAAGAACACACGTGTTAAAAACGGCGACCGGTGAACCGATTCACAGGTGTCCATTCAGCATTCTTTAATTCATCACTGAACTTTAAATTCACTGGCAACTTCATTAGACAAAAGCTAATAACATACAATTCACAACAATATTGTAAACAGTGAAATAATTTGCATCAAAGCCACTTTGAACAGATCTTGTTAATATGCATTTTTATTTATTGAGTAAACAACATACATGTTCTTAAACTTTGTACCCTGGTGTCGTTAGTCTGACTTAAGCAGATAGATTCAAATAAAAAGAGACAGGTATTGACAGAAAATATTATCTACCTCCTGGAATGTGCAATTTGTGGCCTTCAATACATCGAAGAAATTAAACAACAACTTAGTAAACGCCTGAATGGCCACAGAAGCGATGCAAATTGCAAACCAGACCTTCTACTCAGTAGACATCTCAGATCGACGGGCCACCATGATTCTTTCGGAAAACTAAAAATCACCATAATTGACCATAACCCGAAGTGGGATGATAAAAGCAGACAGGAAAGGGAAAGCTTCTGGATTCGAAAACTTAAGACCTTATAACCGAATGGAATCAATGAGAAAAAGTAATATCCTCTTTTGACTCCTATATTTCTTGGTCTCCTCCAGTCGTATTAGGACATACAGTCTGCGCAATTGGTCCCAAGTATATATTTCACACTGTGGTAGGCCGTTTATTGAATGAGTTTGGGTATCATGCCGTTTTCAAAATATTTTTGACAGTGCTATTTGATATATTAACCAATAATGTCTCATTTTTATTTCTAATTTTACATTTATTTAAATGTGTAGCCTTATTGTGTATTTATATTATTGTTATTGTATTTTTATTAATTCATATATGTGGGATTTCAATTTTATTATGTATGTATTTTCATATGACACACGTAACATCTGGGTCTTGTGTCCTGCACATTGACCGTCAAAAACTTTCTTTGAATTTGTAGTCGCCATATTGGCTCGACATTAGACGTTGATAAAGTCTCTCGGTGAGATGAAAATTTTGTCATTCAACAAAGTGCTTAATTCTTTATCACTTTGTTTTGTGGTCTTGGTGTTGTTTTACAAACCATTTTAGACGTTTATATAGTCGTGAATAAGAAATAATCCATGGCAGCCATTGTGTTATATTCATTTAACCATGGGATGGGCCTTTATAATCGAATTTAATCCCGAGCGACAGTGAGGGGTTAAATTAACGACTATAAGGGCCCAGCCCATGGTTAAATGAATATAGCACAATGGGTGCCATGGATTATTTCGATTCTAATAGGACAAATACGGTAATTACTTGCAAAACGCCGCCTATACACACATCAATGCATTTGGCTGTTCCGTTACCCTCCCGAACACAATGATGCGATTTCTGTCATTTCTAGATACGATTTCTGTCATTTGAGATTACTAAATGTTGTCATTGATGAACATCTATTCAAAAGAAAGGGAAAATACTACAAATCCCACTTCGACAAGGAGGCGTACACGAAGCCAAAAAAACGTCAGGATCTCTATGTTCTAAACTGGAAGTCTTCATATGACGTCATGTTGTTTACGTGCCAAAATTGTCAACAACATTTCGCGGAATTTTAATTTTCTACGGTAAATGTAGGTCAGTATAACGTACACCATTTCGCGGGAGGGTAAACGGAATAGCCGAATTGACAACATTACCGCGTTTGCTCTAAACGTGTTGTTGTTGAGTATTATATAAACTGACGATAACACGGCGTCATATTAGAATATGTTGTGTGTAACGGCTTATACCGTTCATATTTGTTTGGTTGTAGCCGTTCGGTTAGTATACGAGTATCAAAAAAAGAGTTTATGCTCAAATACGATAATTACAATGGATGCCATATGCGGAGCAATAACTGCATACCCTTTTGGAACATCTGAGTTCACCCCTAGTTTTGTGTGGGGTTCGTGTTGCTCAATGTTTAGATTTCTGTGTAGTGTTTTGTAAATCATTTTTGTCCTTTTTCTTTTGGCCATTGCATTGTCTGTCCTTCTTCGATTTCGGCTTTTGTTTACCCCTTTTTCGTATCTTCAAACATTTCCTACGCTACCAATGTATGAACTTTCTTTTGATAATAGTTACAACTAAGCGTTATAAATCTTGTCTTGGGACAAGTATAAAATCAGTAAAGAATTGCCCCGCAATACATACCCACTTACGTGTCGTATCCGAGTTTTCAAACCAGAAAGATGTAATTGTTGGGAGGGTGTTAACTGTAAAATAATATTTTTTTCAATTCTTTAATTGTATGTACGTCCATTTTAAGATACAATAATTTTATTCTAGATAAAAAAAAATGTGTTTCATCGAGATCAGATCTTTAAAACATTTAACCCCAGACTCAAATACTCTTTATTTGTAAAGTAGCTGTGGGTTTGATTATCAAATACTTCTTTAATTATATCTAAAAAGTCATTTGTTGATAACAGTTTTGTAACATGCTGTGAATATATGTAGAAATGACATAGGTCCGAATGATATATTTATTCGCGGGGCACTTGGCATTCTCATCAATATAATTTAGGTATGTAGTGGAGTAAGACAATATACAGTTCTTTTGTTGAAACATATGAGTATATGGGCAAAACATAAATTGTTTTCTCAGCCACTAGAAATTTTAAATACAAACTGTACATGACTAATCATTTGATGGCACTTTACAAACATACGATATATAATGTTTTATGTTGATCTGAAATCTAAGATGTCGGTCACCGAAAAAGAAAGTGTATTCAGGACAGTATATTAAAATGAATCAATATTTTTTTTCACAGATTCTGGAACATTAATGAAAACCCAAAATGTCCATAAATAATTATTGGAAGGTTCCGTTAACACTCTTTGTATGGATTGGAAATCGAAAAAATGCACAATGGCAACCAGCTATGGACAAGTTAATAAAGCACCCTATTAAAAAAGCATATTGTTTTCTGAAGCCAATTTACCTTTTCTAGAAAGCAGATTGTGCTTTCTGCACAGACCAAAAGTACAAGGCGGACAACACTAGGATACAGCTAAACATGATGAAACTTCACGTACAATCTATAACATCTTCTTAGAAGCCATTGACGTCAGTGATTTGGACTGTACATGAATGCTTATTGAATTCTCCTTTACATTAATTGTATAGTTTATTCTGACGTGAACGCCAGGAATATGGGAACCAGGGGTATTCTTCTATTCTCCATTATAGAAGTCAAGGTTGATATGAACTTGAGAAAGCATATCAAATAGTCGACAATAGTATACTGGGTACAATAAATATTAAATATATCTATTAGAATATAAATCAAACAATTAGTTTTATGACAGTGCATGAAATAATGATCCACTAACTCTCATAATTATAGATAATTGTCATTACACTGTGTGCCTATTATAGCTTAAAATACAAGTTGAATATTGATATTACTATATACATTAATTAGCATCACACTCAAGGGAGATAACATAGATATATATTTAGTACACAAGATGTGTTCTGGAATAAAAACCATTAGGCACGCAACAAAACAAATATTGGAAAACCAAATAATCCAGTCTTTTGGAGGAAGTAAGCCGACCGGCCTAAGCATGGTAGGACAATCGCCTAACACTACTTTAACTCATTTAGATTAACCTTAATTAAAAAAAATTACACCACAAGAACTGTAAATTGCGAACATAAATATATCAATTTTACCATTTTAGTGTGGAAGCAATGACTACTGGATTGGGTTTTTTATATGACCAGAATCAGCAGGTGGCATTTCATGTGTATGATATTAAAAAAAAACATTTTTTATTAAAATTATTGTCTATTAAATATACAAACGATCGGCCATTTCTAATTATATTTCACTTTTGTTTTATCTCCATACTAAACATTGAGTTATGTCACAGTTCTGGGATGAGGAGCACGATCCATTGACATTGGACATGCTAACATTCACTTTTTAGAACGTTCTTTATGTTTATACCAAGTCTTTAATTCTGCTAGAGTTGTGGGTAGCTCGCGTCCCATTGTCTCGGGTAATAATAATAAAGACAGTGTCACAATAACATTCATGGCGGCAAATACTGCAGCAGGTCCCCAAGATATATATTCTGCCTGAAATTATACATTGTGTATAATTGATAATATTGTACAATAACTCTTAGTATGTACTATTAGTTAGCTATACATTCTGTTTAAATCTATAATTGATAATATTGTACAATAACTCTTAGTATGTACTATTAGTTAGCTATACATTCTGTTTATATCTAGGGGCCATCGTGGTCGTAATCGTATAGTAGTTGGTTTTATAACTACCTATGCATTCAGTGCCTATCACCAGTAACGTTGTGAACTAGAATCCCGCTAAGACGAGGTGTACTCGATACAACATTATGTGATAAAGTTTGTCAGTTACTTGCAGCAGGTCAGTGGTTTTTTCCGAGTAGTCCGGTTTCCTTCACAAATAAAACTAACCTCCACGATATAGCTGAAATATTGCTGAAAGGGGCATTAAACATCCTAACCATAACCCCCTATTTAAATCTAAACTATATGTATGTTATATTTTTAATATATCATACAAAAACTGCCAAATTAAACTCCATAGATAGCTTTAGGCAGAGGGGTCGGAAAGTGAGGAGCAAGCTTTTTGATGGAACCTGAAAGTGAGGGGCAAGCTTTTTGATGGAACCTGAAAGTGAGGGGAAGCTTAATGACAGAATATGAAAATGGGGGAATGTTTGGAAGTTGACTGGAAAGAGGGAGACATTGTACGTGTACTGGAAAGTTTCAGGAGAGAACGGGAAAGTGAGGGGGCAAGCTTTCAAAATTGACAAGCGAAAAAAGTCATTTGGCTTCATACCAGTTTACCTCTTAATTTAGTGATAAATGCTTCCATGCTAAAACTTCAGTTTTTTTTGTAACTTTTTGCCAAAACAGTGGAGGAGGGCAAACACATAGCTTTGACACATTGTCCCCGGCTCAATTAAAAGTGACGTGGTTAAAACTAGTTTTATAAGCCCAAACCTCCTATCTTAGTGAAATTATGTGATCGTGCATCTGGTTTCCACATTTGAGTAAAACGGCACACCTCACATATATTTGGGTGAGCATGATATCGACCATAACCTTCGTCCGATTTTCACGTTAATTTGCTTGAATAAATAATGTAATTAACAAATGTAGTACTCTCTTTACTGTGATAAGTAGACCCATATCCGGAGATGCCAGACTATTACGTATCTTGATATCCCCCATGATCGTGTTGACATTCGTGCCACTTCCTGTTATTGTAGGTAGGTTTGTCCATATTTTTTTTTTTTTTTTTATTCCGTTGACTTGTCTGTTCGGATTGTGTAGTTCTCCTTTTAATTGGTATTGTAACTATATATATGTATAAATTATAGTGTGCATATCAATGTTAACATGCATAATAAAATAAAACATGTACAAAAATCTGTATATAAATAAAATCGACATTTTGCCACACACACAATTATCTTTTTCATCCTTCACTTACCAAAGTGATAGCGAACGGTGATAGCATAGAGCCTGCCCTTGATACAGTCGACGCCATACCAAGACCAACGTTTCTGAAATAGACATACTTTGTATCTGTATCACAAAATTAATGTGCATGTTTCCATAACTATATGGTGTATGCTTTGATTTTGACAAACATTTGCAGTGGCAGTTAAACATGGTTTCCTGGGGTGTCATATCCTTATTTCTGTATGGTTTGATTTTGACAAACATTTGCAGTGGCAGTTAAACATGGTTTCCTGGGGTGTCATATCCTTATTTCTGTATGGTTTGATTTTGACAAAGATTTCCAGTGGCAGTTAAACATGGTTTCCTGGGGTGTCATATCCTTATTTCTGTATGGTTTGAATTTGACAAAGATTTCCAGTGGCAGTTAAACATGGTTTCCTGGGGTGTCATATCCTTATTTCTGTATGGTTTGATTTTGACAAAGATTTCCAGTGGCAGTTAAAAAATGGTTTCCTGGGGTGTCATATCCTTATTTCTGTATGGTTTGATTTTGACAAAGATTTCCAGTGGCAGTTAAACATGGTTTCCTGGGGTGCCATATCCTTATTTCTGTATGTGGCAGTTAAACATGGTTTCCTGGGGTGTCATATCCTTATTTCTGTTTGGTTTGTAGATATTGTTGAACTTGTTCTCGACCTGAATATGCATTAAATATTTGTCACTGAGTATTCTGCAACCAACATAGGTTTTTTATCAGGATTTTCCTTTTTCTCATTGGTTTAAGGTACTATGTGTTCGTATTATGATTTTCAAGAATATACAAGTGGAAACTACCAGCTGTAATTTGAAGAATTGTGCCATACATGTCATGTTTAAAATATTATTTGGTTTGTATTTATGTTTTATTCATGAATGGTTGTTGCTATTATTCAGATATTCAGATATTCAGATATTCCAAATGGAAGAAGAGTTTTAAAGATACCAAATGGGTAATCGGAATCCGTAAATCGAAGAAGAACAGACAACGCAATGGAAAAGGAAAAAGTACAAATAACGAGCTACAAAACATTACACATGATAATAATGAATTACAAGTTTTAAATTCCACCTCATTGTAGAAACTTTATTATATGTTTTACTAACCTAAGATTGGTAGGATATAGTTCTGGTGTATAAAGAAAAACAGTACTAAATGATCCTGTAATAGCAAATCTACCAACGAATGAAAACACGTTTCCTAGGTATGGCAACCAGGAGTAGTCTCCTACAAATACATAATACTGATATTAAAAGCTGGGTACTAACCAGAGATTTAACTGTAATATGTAATTATATCAAGATAATTCGTTCAAATTGTAAGATAACGTTAAACATTCTGACATTTCTCTTGATATTTCGACATTGAGTGTACCTGATGAAGGTTATTCCAGAAACTCGTCGTGCGCACTAAATTTGATATCTACGTTTTTATTTAGCTAGTGCTTTCCTACATCATGGTGTCATTACAACACAATAAAATTCCTAGTAGTTTATCCTCCATCCTTGTTTACAATAAAGCATAAAGCATTCATTTCCATCAATTTACCTCGGCAAATAATTCATTTGGATAAAATATCATGAACGAGAATGTAATACTCATTCTGAGAATAGTATATCATCAAGTGTCTGTGAACATAATGAAAAACCAAAGTAACGCAGAAGGGGGTAAATATCTAAAAATGTAAATATATAATTAAGTTCGTACGACGGGTTTCTAGAATAATGTTCACCAGTTACGTGCAAAGACAAAACTCTGAATAATCATGAACTTATCTAAGAGCTGTAAATGCAATGCCAACCTTGAATGTAAAATCACAAAATAACACCTGGAGGGTTTAAATACCAAAGCATAGACGTTAAATGTAGAATATAGAATACCAAATTGAAGTAACACACGCAATAAAATACTGCAGCAATGTAAGTCCAACCAATTGTTTAAGGCTAAATCTGCAAGTTACATATTAGATATATAAAAATCTATCAATGATACATTTCAATCATAATTTATATATAAGCCTTTGATCTCACTTTCAGGTATATTGGCGATATTCTGTCAATAACAAAAACGTAGATATCTAATTTAATGCGCACGACAGGCTTCTGGAATAATATTCATCGGGTACGCTCAAAGTTGAAAGGTTACACTTGGCTAACTGGAGTCCATTAATATACCACAAAGAACTTGAGATAAAGTAAACAACAGTAACACCTTCCTCTGCCTCATTTTTGACATTTACACCAAAACTGACACCAATTTTCTTCTAGAATATATGACAAAAGAGACGACCTGAATTTGTCCATTTGTAGTATTTTTTGTTTTTCATGTAAATGAAACAGTTAGTTAAATATTCTAAGATGTTAATGTGATGGACGAAGAATAGTAAAACTATATATGGTTTGTTCACGATTACTTTACCTCCAAAAGTCGTACAAACTGTTGCCAGTATAAGGGACACCCCAGCTATCCCATGGAATGATATTAATAGAAATTTTCTTCCTATCCTACAAAGAACAAACGGTACGTGTATATTTCTACATACACATGGAAATACAAATAATGTGTTTTCGTTAAAACAAATTTGTGAAAAATAACTTTTAATATGAGTAAACTCAATGATTCTAACTGGGTGACAAAATATTTAGGCTAAAGTAATTTTGCATTACTGAATATTACACTTTGCTACTAATAAACATTATTTACAATTAACAATAACGATGACAGGCTTTCGCTGACTGGGCTATCTCTCTGCAAACATACTGATTCTGTTTTTAAAGGTTTTAAAATGCATTTTATCTATACATTTTTTGTTTTATGTAAATCGAAATTCCTTGCTGTGGGCAAACCATTTTAAGTTTTCTTACAATAGTCATCATTTGTCGTTTGTAGAATCTTATCTATGAATAGGATAAGTGTGTTACGGGTTTGCACATTTAATTGTTGGTAATACATCTCATGATTATGTAATAGGGGTAAGGATTAGTGTTATGGTGTTTAACGTCACATTCAACAATATTTCAGTTATATCGTAGCGATTGAGGAAATAGGAGTGATTGTCTTGATTAAACTTGTATAGTTTAAAAACATGAGCTGGATTACTGATTATTCTATATATTACTTAGTATATCTCTGAACAACATTAACTTCAAATAAATGTCAGGGGTTCTGATGACAAGTGAGTTGGTGGTCTGACATTTGTGATCTTATAGATTAACACCACATGCAGTCCAGCCTTCCTTGTAATCTGATTTTTTTTTATTACATTGTGATATAAAACGGATTCTATAGGAAAATGTTTTGATTGGATACAGAGCAAAGTACATCATTTACAAATGAGTTTGTAAGCAATCAGGGGCCCTAAGTAAGCTACCCTGGGCTATTTAGGTTATTGTAAATCAGGATTTTGTACAATAAACTGTATGTATTTAAAAAAAAAAGTACATCCTCTTGAATTTGTATGCTATGTAATGAGTAGATAAACGGTTGGTTACAAAGATTCACGACAAATACAATTCGTTGGTTCAAACCTGTTAACAAGAAGTTGCTGCATTATGACGGCTGGAAATTCAACAAAAGAAGCTAGTATATTGTTGAGATATCGATCTCCTGACAACTTTGACGTGGTCAACATTAAGCCATAATACGTCAGAGTATTCGTTATCCTACAATAAATGAAATATATATTTAGTAGTAAATAACAATTTTCATATCTTCACAACTTCACAACTTCAATTATTTCCTTAAAGGGGAAAGAAACCTAATCATAATGTAGTGTTATAAAAACGTAATGACTTATTAAAAATGCAATAAACTACATTTTCTTTTTGAATCGTAGAAAACCATTAACTGGGTATGTTAATCAAATATTATAAATTTCCCGCCAGCAAGATAACTGTCATATTGACAAAGGTCAAGACAATCTCCCGATCACGGAGATTCTGCATTATGAAAAGGGGGTTCTGCTGATATTGCGAAATAAATTGTTTAAGAAAAAACTCCTAATGATGCGACATATATATATTTCCTTTCGAATAGTCGGTACTGACATAAAATTAATTGGTAGTATTTCACTTTATTACACTTTCAATTTTTTATTTTGTAAGACTAAGATGTATCTCCCTTGGGCATAGAAAAACTTAGCTTGGTATGTATTTAGATTTGAATGTGATTGGCTTTGCCTGCTCTTGATATAATAATATCTAATATATGAATATTGTTTTTCAATTGCTTGGTGGTCTTCAAATGTTTCTTATCATAATGTCGGTAAAGTATCTTTGAATTATAGATAGATAACAATGTATTTTAAGATTTTGACGTCGAAGGGTTTTATTTTATTTGAGTTTTACATGATAACATAATATATATCACCGGCATTAATGACAGCCTTGTTATAAAGACACTGGATAATTAAATATTGTCAAAACTCATACCATGCAATCCATAACACAACGGATACCATTAGTATTCGTCTGTGTTTCAGAACAGTAAACACTGTGTATCTCTCTACTTCAGCTTTCCCCTCATAGTCAACAGTTAGTACGACTCCACTATCTTCTTCTTCATCATCCAATTTTTCATTGTGTATAACGTTAATTTCTTTTGATATTTGTATGTTCTCCACCACTGTATTATAATCCGTATTATTCATTTTAGCAGCTTTTCGTATTTGGTTTTCTGTTTCTTTATGCTTCCCATTTGCTACCAGCCATCTCAGTGATTCATCCAAAAATCTGTAAAACATCAAGAGAATCATGACTTGAGTTCATACGTGGAATGCCTTCAAGAGTTTTTTCTGAAGACTTAGAGTAAGCGAAATTGAGAAATTTACAAGTAGTTTATCCATAGCTTTCAAAGATTATAAAATACTATTTAGCTGGTGCTGGTATACGTTTCCTGATTTTTTTTCTTTTGTTTCGCATGTGCTGATTTGTGATTCTCGATTAATTGATTAATTATTCGTGCCACTTGTGTTGTTTCTTTTAATCCAGATTTGATGTGTAACACTGGTATTTTATATTTATCCATATAGTAATTATTGAACATTTTCTCTCCCCGTTATATTTAGTTTCAGCGATATTATACGATCTGAAATCGGACAAACCAAACAAGTTTTTATACTGAGATTTAAAAAAAAAATAAATGTTTTTGTATGCATTGGAATCTGTAATGTAAGCAAAATTACAAAATAGCTATGCTGCAAAAATAGTTTGAAGATACCAAAAGGGGTAATCAGAATCCATATATCGAAGAACAGACAAAGCAATGGCCAAAAGAAAAAGTCAAATATATTGTATGTTTTGACGACACCGACCATCAAAGTGGCATATTACGTTAAATTCTTAAAAATGACTTACATCCAATCAAAGAGCGCATGACAAGTAATCAATGCAAGAACCAGCTGCATATAACGCCATGATATATCTCTACATAAGTAACCAATGGTAGACGTCAGTACAAGACCAACAGACCATGACATCATTGCCGCACCTTCTGTTCGATGACGTAATTCTTTAGGTAAAAGTTCAACATATAATATTGTACACGTCATCACACTTCCCTGTTGATACAATGAAGCAAGAAATTAATTTGTGAAAAATATTTCTAACCAGAAAAGCACATGAATTATATTTTAAAACAAGAAAATTAATAGATATAATTATACGAAATATAATTTTACTTTAATTTCATTTGCTAAGGCAACTGGTATTGAAAAAGTGGTAAAATAACTTCCCGTATCTGGCTCAGAGCCAAACTATGTGCAGTTTAGATCAGTATTCCGGTTGTTGACTAATTTTGTCTGTTTATATGCTTATGAGTTTTGACTTTCCCTTTGGGAGATTGTTCGGAGTTCGGTAATTTTGTTATTCCCCTTATTCAAACACCACACACAGAGCCAACTAAACGTTATATGAAACAAAAGAGGCATTCAAGAGTGTACAATAAAGAGACATTGTCAACATTGGGCATACAAGACACAGCACGAAGATAAAAAAAACACATACACACAGAAACCTGAAAAGATTAGCAACACGGACTCCAATTGGAACCAGGACGTGAACTCAGGTGCTCGATATGGGTAAGTGATGCCTGCCTTCCATAAGACTGGGTAAGTGATGGCTGCCTCCCATAAGACTGGGTAAGTGATGGCTGCCTCCCATATGACTGGGTAAGTTATGGCTGCCTCCCATAAGACTGGGTAAGTGATGGCTGCCTCCCATAAGACTGGGTAAGTGATGGCTGCCTCCCATAAGACTGGGTAAGTGATTGACTGCCTCCCATAAGACTGGGTAAGTGATGGCTGCCTCCCATAAGACTGGGTAAGTGATGGCTGCCTCCCATAAGACTGGGTAAGTGATGGCTGCCTCCCATAAGACTGGGTAAGTGATGGCTGCCTCCCATAAGACTGGGTAAGTGATGGCTGCCTCCCATAAGACACTCGTCATGTTACTCATATAGACAAGACATGTTTGATACTACTACTGCTCAAACAAAAATAACATAAATAAAGCATGGGAAATCATAGTGTACATCACAGCATGGAACTAAGACCGTAAAGATATATATTAGTAATAGAACAAACTGAACGTGTACATCACAGCATGGAACTAAGACCGTAAAGATATATATTAGTAATAGAACAAACTGAACGTGTACATCACAGCATGGAACTAAGACCGTAAAGATATATATTAGTGTACATCACAGCATGGAACTAAGACCGTAAAGATATATATTAGTAATAGAACAAATTGAACGTGTACATCACAGCATGGAACTAACACCGTAAAGATATATATTAGTAATAGGACAAACTGAACGTGTACATCACAGCATGGAACTAAGACCGTAAAGATATATATTAGTAATAGGACAAACTGAACGTGTACATCACAGCATGGAACTAAGACCGTAAAGATATATATTAGTAATAGGACAAACTGAACGTGTACATCACAGCATGGAACTAAGACCGTAAAGATATATATTAGTAATAGGACAAACTGAACGTGTACATCACAGCATGGAACTAAGACCGTAAAGATATATATTAGTAATAGGACAAACTGAACGTGTACATCACAGCATGGAACTAAGACCTAAAGATATATATTAGTAATAGGACAAACTCAACGTGTACACCACAGCATGGAACTAAGACCGTAAAGATATATATTAGTAATAGGACAAACTGAACGTGTACATCACAGCATGGAACTAAGACCGTAAAGATATATATTAGTAATAGGACAAACTGAACGTGTACATCACAGCATGGAACTAAGACCGTAAAGATATATATTAGTAATAG
>MJUT01037529.1:53570-73869 GCA_002080005.1 Gigantidas platifrons
ACAAACTGAACGACACAAACCACACTACTTAAAACCGGGAGAGAACTCGAAAAACACAGACAACACAAAACACAGATCAAAAACGCAACACAGAAAACTAAAACGACAAGCAACACGTACCCCCACAAAAATCGGGGATATGATCAAACATATATATCAGCCAGGTTTATATAAAAAGAGTTTGAAGATATCAAAAGGGTACCCAGAATCCGTAAATCGAAGGACAGGCAACACAATGGGGAAAAGAAAAGGGACAGACAACGCAACTTTCAACAATATTTCAGTTATATGGTGGAGGAAACCGGAGAATACCACCAACCTGTCGCAAGTCACTGACAAACTATATTTCATAATGTTGTATCGAGGACACCTCGCCTGAGCGGGGTCCGAACTCACAACGTTAGTAGTGATAGGTACTGATTGCACGGGTAGTTATAAATCCAACTACCACACGATCACGACCACGACGGTTCTTTAGAAGGATTTATAAACCCAATAAACATGATATATCTCGGTAAATATCAGTTTCTTAGGTTTATAAATCCTTATATCAACCTCACCAAAAGTTATTAACAGTATATTATTATGTATTAATATCAAACGGAATATTTACAAATCATCTATAAAATACAACATCATATTTCATGGGTTTTTTTTGTGTTCAGTGAGTTAAGATTAGTGGTGATTGTTCGTTTGCTTGATATTGGTGGAAGTGGGAACCATCACTCTCTTTAAGAAGAGTTCAAAGATACCAAAGGGGTAATCAGAATCCGTATATCAAAGAAGAACAGAGAACACAATGGCCAAAAGAAAAAGGACAAAAGGACAAACAACGATCTACAAATCATGCATATAAAACTATTAAGATCTAGTAACATGAACCCCACTAAAAATCGCTTTTCAAGCAGGTGCTCCGGAACTTTAAACTTCCTTTTCATAATTATTAATATATGTAGTTTGTATGAATAGCTCAAAGAACTTACTCCCTGGAATGTCCCTTGCAGAAATCGGAACGCTGAAAAGGCGGCAATGTTTGGTGTGAAAACAGTAGCTAATGCAGTAATAAAATAAAGTATTCTCGCTATTACATTGCATGGTTTCCGTCCATATCGGTCTGCTAGAGGTGAAAAAATGACTGCACCCGCTGCCTGGCCAAGCATTAGTAATGTTTTGGCAAATTCAGATCTCTCAGCACCATCACACACAAGGTTCCACTATAAAAGGGTGATTAAAAGAGTGAATGAAATTTAACGTTAACCAAATAAATCATTATGAACATATTAGATTAATTTAAATGGATATGTTAAAGATCTAACGATACACATTTGATGGTCATAGTTCTAGCTTACTAAATTAATAACCACAGTATGTACATAAACCTACTATAACACCTTTTTTTTCTGATCCCCTTTAAATATCCATGCACTGTTTCCTTAGTGTTGCGAATTTAGTAACTAAGTAATGATTGTACATTGAGATAAGCATGCAAACTGTGAACCAATGGTGTTGATTTCAAAATAAAGGCAATGTCATATATAGATAATAAACATAATAGAAAACAAATGGGGCAATTGATAATTGAGAGTTCTCCACAGGCGATAGTGAGCACAAGACGTACTGAGAAACCAAACAAAGCAAACAACACAATACAGAAAACAAACCGATAAGTGACGATTATGAGCAACATAGTTTTGTTTGAGCAGGTCTTTGTTGATCTCTGACGACGATTATCAGCAACATAGTTTTGTTTGAGCAGGTCTTTGTTGATCTCTGACGACGATTATCAGCAACATAGTTTTGCTTGAGCAGGTCTTTGTTGATCTGTGTCAACAGCATCACTGTACTGGGTACATGTCTTAGAATAGCATATAAGCTGGTGCCGCTGAAATATTGAGACCAGTTTTACTACCTGTAAGAATGGAAGTTACAGAGGCTTGTTAGAAGTAATGATACTTATTATTGCATGATAGAAGCGAGACGCTATATTTCCATAAGCTGAACATTGTCATGGAATAAGTTACTCATTGTAACCTATGCATCAAGAAGATGAATTTATTCACTGGTTATGGTTTCCAGAAATCAAGTCACAGAGCTGACCAGTATATATCTATGTGGTTGATCGGTGATACCTCTGGAAGGTGAGGTGGGGGATTCAGGTTGTAATACGGGTAGCCTGATGTTATGCCATTCTAGGTACTGTGGTTGTATGAATACCACGATCCTTGCACGTTGAAGACCACATTTGTAGATTTTGAAAACGAGTAGGCGCATAGCCACTAACGAAGGCTAAATATGCCGTCCATGTCAACTCTTCACTTTTCAAGTTAAGCCAAGCCTCCCTTCCCCGGCTATCCCTGTCAACTCTTTACTTTTACTGTTCAGTCAAACCTCCCTGGCTGTCCTATACCTCCCATAATTTTGTGTATTATATATATTGCTGAGCTTGTTCTCGTTCTGAAGAGGCATGAAATATTTTGGCATTGGACTATAAGTACAATCGATTATAACAGTATAACTCATTCTGTCATGTAGGAGGAGAGTTGAACTATTTATGCTCAATTACGTTTCTCATACGCTAAACATGTGTTATGGGGTTACTAATTTCTGACAAATTACACATTCACCGGTTCTGTCATTACTCAAAATAATTGCATGTCATGATCTAACTTTACAAAGGATGTGTTTTCAGTATAAAGACAAGGTATTCGAGTTTGAGGTTTTAGTGATGGTCCCTTTAATTGATTTTTTACGTTTGTTTTTGTTTAGTTAGTTTTGTTTTGTTTGTTTGTTTGTTTTGATTTTGTATTAAAAAAAACAAACAGTATTAACTAAATAAACACCTCTGTAACCGTTGAACGATCCGTTGGTATGGAGTATTTGTAGCCATTAGGACATGCCTCTGTGTAATGATATACAGTGTCTGTTGTGTTGATGGTGATGTCAATTTCACATTTTTGATAGTTTATTCTTATATCAGATTCATTGTCATAGTATAATTTATGATCTTGTAGATACAAAGTTGTATTTATATCTTGACATCTGTATGCTGGTCTAAAACCTGTAAACATTATATTGAATCATTAACAAATGGTTAATATATAATCTATATGAAAGTCCAAGTTAAGTAAAGTGTATGCATGCACATTCTCGAAAACTCAGCAACTTTATTTGCATAATTTTATGTCGACATGGCATGAATTTAACATATGTAGGTGCTGCATTTGTTTCTTAGATCACATGGTTGTCGGATTGACATCTACTCATGACGAAGTGTACTGTCATACAGCTTTATGGTATAAAGTTTGACCTGGCTTGCAACGCGGTAGGTATTTTCTTCAATTTTCTCCACCAATAAATGTGCACATGGCACAACTATAAACGTAATCAGCAACAACGTCTGCTCAGGTCAATCGTTTGGTGGGGTGCTTCCACGGCACGATTGTCTCTTCGATCTATCAATATGAAAAGACAAGATGAATCGTGTCGTGTGACCATCACGATACAACTGATATTTTACGCATTCAGCTGATATAACTACCTTTTCAGGTTATATGACAGGCATGCTATATTTTTTACTGATGGACGTTAAGCAACCAACAATTAACAACTAACTTTGCAGTGTATCATGGCATACGGTATATGGCATCACCTTTCCAGACTGTACAATGAAACATTCTTGTCAGCGGATATAGCAAACAATCCAAGGTATGTTATACGACATCCAGTTTGGGACGAATATGAGTAACCATCCACGGAATTTCACACCATATCCCCTTACAACATGCTTAACCGGGCATGAGTGCTGGTGTTTTGGTGCTAGAGGGGTCGGTGGCAAGTATATGCCAGGGCTATGGGGGACCGCCTATGTCCCCAGTGGGTACAGGTAGAGCCTGGTAAAGTTTTTGTTCTCGGATGTTTGATGAATTATTACTAATCAGGAGTATTAAATACTGTACTACATATGCTTTTACATTTTAGAGAGACGGGGCACACACAGCACGTCCCTTCTAAATTCGAGACTGCTGACATAATGTAGACATTTGTGGATATATACTTACCAATAAATACTGTGGCCATCAGGTGAAAGCTGTTTTCCATGATAAAAATCAAGATCAAACATAATTGAATTTTCTGATATTTGCCGAATTTTCCGAGAGAATGTAAAATTTTATCAACGTCTGTCCCGGGATCCATCTTTCGTCGTCATTAATTCAATTCATGATTTGACTAAATTAATGAAATGATATAAGACTGTGCATAAATGAATAAAATACTGTATTATCTGCAATGAAATCAAGGTTTAAATGTCACGCACACGTTCATTCACAATCATGACTTAACGGACTTTGTAGTAATATCAACAGGTGATACATCTATTTCTACTGCCTATAAGTCTGTACATTGTCTTTAATAAGACCTTTGAACATAAGAAGGGGGAAATCAGAAGCCATAATTAAAAATAAAGGACAGACAATACAATGGCCAGCACAAGGGCATAAAGTCAAAAAATGGTTTCCAAAACATTACACAAAAAAACTTATCATTGATAAACATTAACCCCACTAAAACCGGAGATTAACTTGTGTGATCAACAAGAGAAAGCAGCTCCTGCTTCACTAGTGACACCCGTCGTGTTATCTTTCTCAAAGAGTACATGCTCATTATTGCAAGAGGCATTTAAATAATCCTATCGAAATAAAATACAATTGATGATCACAATGGTGTGAATTCTATATGTTAAATCTAAATACATCCCCACTTACATTATAGGTTCAATATAACTACATGTATATCCCCACGTACATTATAGGGGCTGATTTCCCGGATGGCAACTTTCTAAAATGTTCTATCATTTATATAATTGATAATTTTGTTACATTCTTCTACCTCCATGTATTGTCATAATCACAAAGATGCTAAAATGATACTTATTGTCATTTAAACCGTACAATAATCAGGTATTCACATGATGATATGGAACGTATACTTACCTGTCATAATATAAATACATTATAAACATTAATATTCTATGTATGGACATAAATATTCTATAAGGCTTTTTCAGATGAAATACTTGTTATATAATTTTTTTTCTGTATGAAATATACGATTACACTTGCGAAGCTCCTTGTAAATAAAAGACAACTAGGGGCCGTCGTGGCCATGCTCGTATGGTAGTTGGATTTACAACTATCTATATATTCGCTGCCTATCACCACTGATGTTGTGGTTCGACTCCCGCTCAGGGTGAGAAGTACAACATTATGTGATCAAGTTTGTCAGTGACATGCGGCAGGTCGGTGGTTTTCTCCTGGTCCTCTGGTTTCCTCCACCAATAAAACTGACCGCCACGATATAACTGAAATATTGTTGAAAGTGGCGTTAAACACCATAAGCTAACCAACCAATCAAATACAACTTGTAGCAGCTCTTAAGGAGTAAGTTTGTTAGGAAAGGTATATGGTGTCCCGTTGTAAGGCAAACAATCCGACTCTACCTATTTATTCTCTTTTCCCATTGACAGTTGAAGTTTAGCTCACCAATTCATGATTAATTCTTTGTAAGCTTGTTTTCGCAATATAGCTAAAATACAGCTCATTGACTTTACTAAACAATCAAGCATCCTGTTCTGTTGTTTGTCACCTTCTTTGATAATTCAAGATAAATTGGGTTTCCTGTTGTTACTATTCGGACAATGCATAATATTTAATCATCCTTTAGTTCCTGGATAACCGTGTCATGTGGCGATGATACACTATTATAAGATACACGTGCCATGATGTGGCGATGATAGCTATTATAAGATAAACGTGTCATGATGTGGCGATGATAGCTATTATAAGATAAACGTGTCATGATGTGGCGATGATACCTATTATAAGATAAACGAGTCATGGTGTGGCGATGTTAGCTATTATAAGATAAACGAGTCATGATGTGGCGATAACAGCTATTATAAGATAAACATGTCATGATGTGGCGATGATAGCTATTATAAGATAAACGAGTCATGATGTGGCGATGATAGCTATTATAAGATAAACGTGTCATTATGTGGCGATGATAATCATTCACTATAGTGAGTGATATGATGATATTATTACGAGATGATTTCTGTATTGGCTGGTCAACGACCAAGAACAAGGTCAATACTAAGAGATTATTACATGACATTTTCCATATCGGCCCTGGTATCAGCCCGAGACTCCCATATCAAGCCTGACAGCGAAGCTGGGTGGTTGATATGGTTAGAGGGCTGATAACAGGGACGACATGGAAAATGTCATGTCATAATCTATTTATAGCATATTTTACATTGACTTTTATATTGCAGAAAAGATCTTTGAACTGACAAATTACGAAAATAAATCCTTAGGAGATTTGCATTTGTTCAACTTGCAAATATTTTTGTTTGGAGTCTGGTTTCAAAAAGATATCAAACAATGTCGATATGTACAATGACGTTAGAAAGTCTACCCAAGACGTTGACATTTGAATGGAATTTTCTATTCAACACAACGTATACATTTGAGCTAATTATTCCGTTTCAAGTTATTTAAACTTTATTCCAATATTTTGAAATGTGTTAGTTTGATTGGAATACGATTTTATGCATATCTTTATGCACCATCTTTCCTTTCATATAATCTTTGAGACCATTGCGCAGATACCGGAAGTTAATTCGGAGGCAAATACGGATGTTTGAGGGCAAATAACCAACACTGACTTCTAGCTATTATTGGACATGCAAAATCGAACGTATTGCAACAAAATATGTGATAAATAAGCCTCATGTAATCATATTCTTATTTATTACATACTTAGTTAAAATAAAGGCTTTTTTGTATGACCAATATGACCGGAAGTAAACTGTCCATATTTTCACACCCCGGGAAAATAACCGGTTATTGGATTGCTACAAGATCATTTCCATATCGAGGCCCATATTGGCCCGGACCAATATGGGCCTCGACTTCGTCTCAGGCCAATATGGGTGTCTCTTTTCTAGATGTCGGAAGTATGTAATAAATAGTTTAATACATGGGCATTTCCATATTGGCCTGGTTATCATCCCTCGACCCATATTGACCAGAGACGCAGTCGAGGGCCAATATGGGGGTCTCGGGATGATAACCAGGCCAATATGAAAATGCCCATGTATTAATCTGTATTTATTAACTACCAACTTTTTTTTTAATTCCTTTCTTATGTGCAAGTGAAAACATCATCACATTTATGATTTTTTGCGCTTTTCAAGCAGTGCGAGTTTAACAGTCGACAGTTCAGTCTTTGTCGATTAATATCAAGTAAAATCTAGAGACATACCAGAAGCATGTGTTGCCGGATAGGAACTCTGCAAATACAAACAAACATCATTATAATATTTTCATTGGAAGAAAACTGTCACATGATTAAACAACAGATAAACTGCACGATCGTAGGTAGTAGCCCTGCAGACAATCCACTTTTCCCTCGCACATTCCGACACTTCCGTCGTCAACAATAGGTATACAATGTAGTTCCGAAAAAATAAAAAATTAAAAAAGACGGCGGATGTAGGTTTATCACCCATTTATCATATCCAACTTCTCATGGTGGTAATAATTTTATCGCAGACGAAAATTGCTCTGGTCATTAGATCGTTTCACACAATGGTAGACATGCTATCGTCATTAGGTTTTTTGTATTTTTATATTCCATTGATAGTATTGTCGGGTATCAATACTTCTTCGGTAAAGAAAAACAAACAACTCTAGCTGAAAAGTCTTACTTCCGGAAGCACAGTTTATTTAACATTTCATAGTGCAATGTTGTTTTTCGTGCAACCATTAATTATTTATTTATTAAACCTTTCGCATAAATTCACATACATTGAAAAAATTTATCAATGTTGTATACATATTTTTAATAGGATTTCTGGTTTTAATTTTCGGAGAATTAAATAAAACAAATATTCAATAACAGATTCTATAAGTAAATATTTAAATTCAGAACAGAGTTATCTTTATTTTTAAAGAATGCATTTCTGAAAGCAATGTTTTTAGTAAGGAAGTTAATTTTCAACCCAAAGATATAAAAAAAAAGATGAAAAAAAGCATTGGTGAATAAACTTGGTTATTACAATCATGTCATAGAAGTATTCAAGGTGTTAAATCTGAAAATCTAATGAATTCATCTTATGTTAGAAAATAGTAACTCGAAAAATAAGTTAACTAAATTTAGAATAAGTGTTCATGACCTTGAGATAGAAAAGGGGAGATATAAAAACATTCCTGCAGATAAAAGATTTTGTAAACTCTGTAATAAAAATGTAATAGAAGATGAGATTCATTTTTTACTTCAGTGTCCATCACTGAGTCAGGAAAGGTCCACTTTTGTCAGTGACCTTTATATCCAAATTACTGTACTCTAGATAACAAATCCAAATTTATTTGGTTGATGTCCAATGAGGACAATTATATTAATAAAAAATTGATAAATTTAATAAATAACCTATTCAGTGCTAATAAAGCCAAATATGCTTTAGTTGGGTGACCTCTGAACTTTCCTATTTCTTAAGTTGGCAGTCTTGAAGTTGTTAGGCTAATGTTGTCTAATTAATTAATTTATTTATTTATTTATTTTTACTGTCAAATGAGAATTAAATGATCTCCTTTTTATGGAAGTTATAGTGAGGGTTTAATTATTAGATTGTAATTAATTATATTATATGTACATTGTAATAAGACTTGGGGCTTGCTTTCACTCGTACACATTATAAAGGACATCCACACACCAAACACTGTATTTGTTGTCTCCCTTTACCCATTCACTGAATATATTATTATTACTTTTCTTTTTCTTTTATCATTTTTATTAATATTGTTGCTTTTTTTTTGTCTCTCCTATCAATGCAATCAATAGTAATCAATTGTATATTTTAATTATCATTGTAACTGTTCTGCTCCTTTGGGGCGTCGTGATTGACAAAATAAAAGTTGTTGCTGTTGTTGTTGTTGTTGTTGTTGCCTTTAAGAAATACGTCATAACCTTGCGTTGTTGTCTGGTTTAGGTCATACAAGTCATGCTATTTCCGAATTGACACTGCATGCTTTTACTGCTTCCATGGATGGTGTATCAGATAATGATATTCAAATTTTAGGTCTTTGGAAATTCTCTTTCTATAAAGCTAATATGAGAATACCTGAATTAATATTATTTTTTGATACTGTTGAATATAAGATGCTTGTAATTTTTTTGCATATGTTGCATATTATTTAATCAAGTTTGCTTAGCAATAAGCTTACGAAATATTATTCACAATCTATTTGAATCAACGGTATGGTGGCAAGGTACATATCTGAAGAGAAATTTTAATAGTATGTTACAATTGGAAACCCCTCCACAATACCTTACTTTACACAAAGCAGTTAAGGATCTTGGTAGACGTCAAAATACGTAAACGTATTGACAACTCAACAGCAGTAGACATTATCAAAACACACATCCTACCAGCAAACAAAATCATTTCGTTTTGTTGAAGACGGTGTTCATTTAAGCAAAAATAAATGATTTAATTTTGAATATTGTTCATGGGACTTTGGAAACTTTTATGACATACAGCTAAAACACTTTTCCAGATTAATTATCCTGAGTATTTCGAACACAGCTTTTCGCAGCCCCCACCCCTACACACACACACTCACTGAGGCGGCTGTATTGAGAATCGCCACAATGATATGTCTATTGTCTAACCAGTTTGGCACAATTCGCGGCATTTAATGGTTTTATTACTCTGTAATTCCCACGATCTGACCAATTTATTTATATATTTATCTATCTACATTTGTTGTATATTTTTATAGCTACCTACATCTGTTGTATATTTTAATTTCAAAGAACTCAAATTATGTCATTACATTCTCTATTATTTTCACGAGGAGTAAATATTGTATATCTACATCTTTATTGATAGTATTTGATTTTAATTTTATATCATGTTGTTTTGTGTTCCCCATGAGGTGTAGAATTGAAATTTGTTGTGAGTGAATATTTACGGTCTGTCAAATAGTTCGGTGACCACACCTTGCATGTATTGTAAATGTATCTTTGCTTTAAATTGTATTATATACACAAAGAAAAAAATTAAGCACCCCATGTTTTTTTAAATGACAAATGATACGACAAGTATCACGAGATTACTGACCAAATAACGCAATGGTGACCTGTTAGGACATTACATTGGTTGTAGGAAACCACCAAAAAAATCAAGAAAAATGTTAATTTAATAAATATTAAATCACAATATCTCAAGGCCAGTTTTTGCAGTAAAACACGTCCATTTCAAGTATTGCCCTTCACAGTTCAAAAAGCACGATAAGATTGTCATTTTACTTTCAAAACGTCATTTATGAATCACTTGACGACAACGATTGTTGAAAGTTCAGTACCGGGTGTAACCCCCCACGTGCTTGGATGACGGCCTCAACCCTGCGTCTCATCCCTCCAGTTAGACGTCGGATGTCCTGTTGTGATAGCTGCTGCCATTCCTGATGCAATGCTGCTTCCAACTGACGAATGTTTTGCACAGGAGGTTCCCGAGCATGCATACGACGGCCTAACATGTTCCAAATATGCTCTATGGGATTCAATTCCGGGCTCATGGCTGGCCAAGGAACATAAGTCACGGCTTCGCTTTGGGGGTAGGCGGTTACTGCTCTTGAACGATGACGCCTGGCGTTGTCATCCATATACAGCTAGTGGGTGGTTGTCGAAATGGGGGACAACAACTGGTTGCAAGACGTCTCTGATGTACTGATCACCATTTAGGTTGCCTTGTATGGTGACTAAATCCAGCTTGCATTCATGAGAGATACACATCCAAACCATTACTTAGCCTCCACCGTAAGGGACAGTTGGTTGGATGTTCCTTGGGGGTATAGGCTATATTTCTGTGTCTCCAAACCCTCATCTGGCCGTCAGTTACATGAAGCAGAAACCGGGTCTCGTCTGACCAATGGATCTTGCACCATGTCCTTAAATTCCAACCACGTCGTGCTAAACACCATGCGAAACGTGATCGTCGATATCGGTCTGCCAAAAGTGGACGTTGAATGACTCTCCTTGACTTGAGTCCCGCTGATTTCAGACGGTTTCTAACTGTTCTTGTTGACAGACGTCTATTGGGCAGCCAGTGTTGTTTGAGTATGGGACTGGTTGCGAATGGCATCCGTCTTACAAAACGCTGCAATGCCATGTCGTCACGATCAGATGTTACCCGTGGTCTGCCGGATCTTGGTAAGTCATTCACATTGTTGGTTTGTGTGTGTTTTCTCACCAATTGGCTGACTACAACATAGTGGTAGCCCATCTGACGTCCAATAGCTTTGAAGGACATCCCTGTTGTATGCATGCCGATTATTTGCCATCTCTGTGCTTCTGATATTCGCCTTCGTACCATGCTTACTGAGAATGAATAATTTTTTTTTAAACATCGGATTTAAATACCCAAATCGAAGCGTACTGAATTTTGAATAATGCGTGAGTGGCATGGATCACGTGCATGACTAGTCGATATTAGTCATAATGGTCACACCTGTGTGAGTACATCTTTTTAACAGAACATTGTTCTTGCTATAATCAATATAATAAATATTAGAATCTAAACTTAGTGTAGCTTATTACGCTTTAATATATCAGGGAGTGCTTAACTTTTTTCTTTGTGTATATTCAAAATCATCTTATCAAAGATGTGGTCAAATACTGCCAACAAATTATAAACTCTCTTCATTAGTTTGTTACTGCTACAAAATGTAATACTTACTAGTATGTTCCGATATCCATTTAATCCTCTACTGTGCAGAAATATATTTATGATATGAAATTCAAAATACCCTTACAAACTAAACACCCGAAATTAAATATAAAGCATTCAAAATCATATAAAACCAATAATTTTTTTTTTATATATTGAATGTATTAAAAACTAGACCGGTAAATTTAGGGACAAAATCAGCAAAGGGTGAAATTGAATATAAAAAGTAGTATTATAATATCAGATTATATTACGGATTTAGTTTGTTACACAAATTTTCATTGGTTCTTTAAACATGAATGTCAGCATATATTCGGAAAACAGACGGGATATATATTTCAGCCTTCCAAAAAACAATAGAATAACAACATGGCCGACAAAAATATTTACGCTTCACTGAATAAATAGCATAATACCGAATAGTAAATGTATATTTACCTAATTAAATGTTGTTTTTACATTCAAAACGGCTGCATGAACAAAAATATAGTACTACAGTTAATTCCGTCACAAAAGACCTGAGATCGATTCAGCAAACTCCTAGTCCTGATCCTATGTTCCACGGCTGTACCATAACACACTTGAACATCACAATACACAGCAGGCTAATGTGTGTTAAGCTTTGCGCCTTTAACACTTTCGAAGTAACGGAACAACACCAAGTTTTTATTAGACGTTGTTAGCATTTAAATTATTGCTTAAAACCGTTTCCTTCATGAGACACATCATACATGAAATATAACGTGACGTATATTTTAACGTCATTGTAGAAAGAACGTCATAGGTACGGAAGGGGACATTTAGAAAAAATGAAAATAAAAGACGCAAAATATTTAATATGGTTTTACATATGAATTAGGACTATGTAAGTGGTAAAATAAAACAAAAAGGAAATTAAAAACAAACAAACAAAATAGAAAAAAACAACAACAAATTTAAAAAAATCCATGGATGATTTTTTTTTATATACGACAGTTGGGTTCTGTATTTAAAAAATGGTTAAATCCGTAATATATCTGTTATTCAGCTATCAGACAGGGTATATAATGTGACATTCCCAGCCTCAGAGAATATATATCATAAGAATGTTACATTATATACCCTGTCTGATAGCTGAATAACATATAATATCTTTTTATGTCTCATGTCTTAAGCATAAAACTCATATAAGCTGGGTCTTGTTAAAAATATATATTTATAAACCCTAGAGTAGTGAAAAATAGATCATTACTATTCAGCATTTTGGATTGGATTCTTGTCTGGAAATTCGACCAATTAAAATCAAGCATTCATTTGCATTTCGGTTCACTCCATTGTTGACATAAATAAAAATGACAGCAGGAAGCGAAGGCATCCAATTTGCAACCTTTAAATTAAAAGCCAAAGAACCTTTGAAGAAAGTTGAATTGTGCCACTCTAAAAGAGCAACATTTATTGCTGATTAATAAATGTTATGGTATTACATTTTTTGCATAAAATAATAATATAATATAATAATACAGATTTATATTATAATATAAGTATATGGTATATAATAATCTGTCATGTAATTACAAATCACGACTTTGAATTAATATGATGGTGTAATAAAACAATCACAGCCCTTTTTTTATATCTTTCAATAATGTTTGTTTCGACCCGATGAAAGAATATCGACCTCGGACTTCGTCCTCTGTCGATATACTTTCATTGGGTCGATAAAAACATGCATTGACCTCATCAAAAGGCTGTAATTGTATAGCGGCATTTTTAAATTTCTGGAATATCGATTCTGTATATTTGAATTCCAACATATGTTTATCTTGACATTTTATATTCTTCGTCGACTGAAGAATTGTTGTTCATACTTCTAGGCCGTGTACAGAATTTAACGACATATTTTCCAGATATAAAAGACGATGTAAATACGTTTATAAACATTTGTGCCAAATATTTACTGCACGTATATTTTTCGCACAGGATGATTAATGTTTATTTTACTATTATTGTATTCTCTCTTTAAAGAACTGTTCCGACCTCGTACCACTCGTCGCAACGTCGGCTGATTCCGTACATGTACCTTCATCAAACCTCGTCCGTATTACGATAGCTCCCATTGGAACTACTTTCGGAAATATTCAATGAAGGAGGTATTAAAGTAATTTCACTTTCGAATATTCGTCCAATAATAATATATTTTCATTCGTCGTAATGTCGGCTGGTTCCGTACATTCATCAAAGACCAATATTTTTCAAAGCAAATTCTATACATTCATCTATTGTCGCCATTTTAGAACTTATTCGCGGTGCGCAATGTTTGATTGAAGTCATACGGTCTTCCGGCGAAGAAATGTGACGCGTAGACGCATATCAAATACCGTCTTACAGCCGAGGGATTGAAGAAGAGAAGCGGACTCACCTGAGGTTTGCCGATTAGACCTCGTACTTCGTACATATATAATATAATCAAAAATGGACAAATAGACCCGGTGCTACATACTCATTTTTCCCCCTACTAATTTTTCCCCCCGGAAAAATGAGTATATACTAGTTTTTCCCCCGGAAAGATCAGTATATACTAATTTTTCCCCCCGGAAAGATCAGTATATACTCATCTTTCCCCCCTAATTTTCAGGGGGAAAATCTGAGTATATACTGAAGTTTCCCCCTCATACTCAATTCTCCCCCTTTGCACTGATAGACTATACAACCAAATACAATTTTGGTTTAGGGGACGACCATTTGATTTTGAGGGGGGGGGAGAGCTTGGAAGATTTTAAAAATAAATAAAAAAAGAACTCAAACGGACTATAACTATGTGACATTCGGATTCAATTGATTCACTAACGAATGAATAATTAACTAAATATAACCAATAGTATCAGTCCAGTCTATATATTCGTAGCCTTTTTGAAAGAAAAAACTGTGCTTACTGAGGCATGTTTGTAACATGTTTGTCCGTTTGCGACCCATCCTTTTTATTGCGGTAGGAAAATTATTTAATATCATTTTGAATTGTTTAAAATTATTTCAGTAGATACATGCAAACAATTGAAAAAAATAAAATATTTCTTAGATCTTGCAATAAAATAATCTTGATAGGGGCATTTTAACCTGGGTAGGTAGGGAAAAGGCAAACAACCATAATTTTAATTTAGGACTTAAACTTGGAAACCGGTGTGGAGTGGTGGAGTAACTTGACCATTTTTTTATACGGATGTGCGGCTGGACATTCAAGTACCTCCCATTCATATACCTCCCGGGTTTGAGGAACTATATCCATTCATATACTAACCTTTTCAAAAATACAACCCATTCATATACCAATTGTATTTCTGAAGTAGTTCAACTGACATGACTGAACCGAGAATTAAAAAAAAAACCACAAAGTTTATACAAAGGAAAAAAATTATATTAAAATTAAAATTTACCATAAATTTTGCCATCCATTTTGCAGTCGTATAAAAAAAGTTTTAGTGCTTGATTATATTTTATCATTTATTCATGCGGACAATACATTTTTTTCATTTTGCATCGTCGAATTTGAAAGGATTTGAAACAATTTTGTCCATAAATGCATACATGGAGATTTGTCGGTGGACCAATTGGTTATAAAAGAAGACACGGGCTTGAATTCATGAGAATTTGCTGGTTTTATTGATTTTTGCAATTTTACTATCCAAGGCCATATACATACGTTTTTTTTTTAGTAATATGGCCTTTAATAGTAAAATTGCAAAAACAAAAACAAAACAAATCAGTAAAATTGTAAAAATCAATAAAATATCAAAATTCTCATGAATTCAAGCCCGTGTGATCTGACCGGGATCGCTAAAACAGAGGATTTTTTCTCGAATGGCTAGGCGATCGAAAATGTCCCAGTGATTAATTATAGCTTGATAAAGAGGTTTATATACATGTGATACATGTGTGTGTTTAGATACCATCATACCATCATATTACACTTTTTTCGCAAGTTTTAATAGCTTTTTTTTTAGATTTATAACTCGTCAGACCCTTTACAAATTAAGTAGCGGTCCATTCAAGAACCATGCAATTTTGAAAGAAAGCAAAACACCCTTTAAAAGGCTTAGTATTTTTATTTTTTTTATATTTTATAGCTTGGTGGGTGTATATAACGAAATGGATAACAATTCTTTCAAAGTGACTGGTCAGATACTCGAACTAAGTTCTGTTGTATTTCTTCACAAATTTAAGAGGTATCCATCCCCCTTTGTCTATATTTTACAATGCATTTGATTAAATTCTTATCTCCCATGACAGGGTTTATTTGTAAAAAGAACCACATGCATATGGTATTGTATTCTAAACAAAACACACAAACAAAAAATATGTAAGCTCTCAACCAATGAATCACCTATTGCATAATTCTTAACTGGAGTGGTACTTAATTGGTATGCATCCGATGTGATGATAACTATTTGCTTATTGATTATTACTAGTTACTGTTCTTTTTTTCAGAAACGTTAAATGCATTGTTCTTTATTCAATAAATTGTTCATTTGGTCTCCTTTTGTATTTTAGCTCACCCAACTAAACAGTCAGGGTGATCTTGTGGCATCACTTGTCCGTCATCCGTCGTCCATTAATATTTCACATTTGGATCTTCTTGAGAACCACTGAGCAGAATTAAACCACGCGTGGCAGAGGTGTTCACTATGAGGTCCTATCCTACACAAATTTTGCTACGTTTTATGCCGATTCGTAAAAAAAATTGGAGACATTGAAAACATTGTTAGTTTTTCAATAATCTTTTTTCAAGAACCACTGAAGCGATGGTATAGAAACGTGATTTGTATGTTCATGTTAAGGTCCTTGACAGGTCTTGTTACTTTTTGAGCCCATCGAAAATTCAAAATCGTTGCCAGCGGAGGTCAAATTTTGCTTTGAAACCATATGCAAAGCAACATTTTCATGGTCTACTTGAAAAACACTGAACAGAAATTAACCACACTTGGCAGAGGTGTTCACTATTATATCCTACGCAAGTGTTGTTACTTTTCATGCGATTCTTAAAAATAAATAAAAGAAGAATGTGTCTGAGGACATGGAGTTCTCCGCTTTCAGCTAAGTAGGCCTAACTTCCAAGCCGTATATGGGATCTGGCTGAAATTGAACTTGACCTGCATATTATGGTTGTAAACATTGCCTTTACAGGTGATAATGCTTTTTATGCCGATCGGAAATTCAAAATGGTCGACAGCGATGGTGAAAATTGCTTTGAAAACCTATGAATTACATTTTCGTCATCTCCTTGAGAACCACTGAACATAATTAAACAATTTAACTTTGAGGGTGTTCAGTATGAGGTACTACACAAGTGTGGTTATTTTGGTGCAGATCGATAGGAGACTTTGAACATTCTGATTGATCGATTTTCAAGAACCACTGAAAGCATTGTCGGGGGAAATATATATCAAAGTAGTCGTCCTCCTCACTACCTTCCTCTCCATCCTCCTCCTCACTGCCTATCTCCCTACTTCCTCGCCCTCATTCCCCTCCATCCTCCTCCACACTACCTCTCCCCCTCCTTCCTCTCCATCCCCTCCTCACTACCTCTCTCCCTCCTTCCTTCCCATCATCCTCTTCACTACCTCTCTCCCTCCTTCCTCTTCTCTACTTCTCTCCTTGCTATCCTCCTCCTCACTACCTCTCTCCCTCCTCATCCTCACTGCATATCTCCCTCCTACCTCCTTCCTCTCCATCCACTTCCTCACTACCTCTCTCCCTCCTTCCTCTCCATCATCCTCACTACCTCTCTTTCTCTCTCTCCTTCTTATCACAACCTCTCTCCCTCCTTCCTCTCAGTTATCCTCCTCAATACCTCTCTCCCTCCTTCCTCTCAGTTATCCTCCTCAATACCTCTCTCCCTCCTTCCTCTCAGTTATCCTCCTCAATACCTCTCTCCCTCCTTCCTCTTCTCTACTTCCCTCCCTTCGCCTTTTTACTATTCTCCCTCTGTCCTCTCTATTCTTCTCTTGATATTTCTTCCTTCCTTCCATCCCTCTTCCTCATACCTGTCAGTTGTGCCTTCCAGCACTTAGCAAACTTAAATTTTTCTCACTTGCACTAAGGAAGACCGCTTTATCACTCAAAAGTGTTTTTCCCATCCTTTCCTCCTACCTCCTTATCCGTTCTCACTCCATGTTCATGCTTGCCTTAGTTATTACTATCATCATTGTTGATACCCTCTTTCGTCCACATTTAACTATTATGTCTTCCAACATATACATGTATAGAAGTGTACACAAGAAAAACCCTATTAAAATAGGAGAGGGGGAAAAACTAGTATGGGGGGGAAATGAGTATGTGTTAACACATACTTGGTTTTCCGGGGGGAAAATTCAGTATATACTCATTTTTCCGGGGGGAAATCTCAGTATATACTCATTTTTCCGGGGGGAAAACTGAGTATATACTCATTTTTCCGGGGGGGGGGAAATGAGTATGGGGAAAAAATGAGTATGTAACAACGGTACGCAATTATCTCCCTTTTTACATACAAGCATTCGTAGACCCATCCCACTGATGCACCTTTACACACATAATTTCTTGTTTATTAACTTTGTTTACCTCATGAATATAATTGAAAAACTGTTCACCTGACGCTAAGCCCCGGAAAAAAAAATGTAAAATTGTTTATTAGGTTGCATTATATGTTTGTCATTTTTAGAATGATTTGTGTACTATCTATTACGTTTTCCTTGTGATAATTCTTTCACTGCCCTGAAAATATTTTGGTTTAAGACAAAACTGTTTGACTGTCTAGTTTCCTATAGTTATCATGGAAGGAGGGTATTTACTATGTGGTCGAACGCCAAAATTCATCCTAATTTTAAGGAGATATCAAATTTCTGAAATGTGTTATGGTTCATTATCCATCAACTTCTTATCAGCATCCCTACTGTCACAAATTAAGAAAATGTGTTAGCTAATGTCCAGCTATCTTGGCTATTTATATATCACAGACGTTCATTTTAGAATACACTTGGACATGAATAATATTTTGAAAATGATTCAAGAAAATTTTCTTACATACAATGTATAGTATGTAAAATTGAATAAATACAAAAACAATTTTTATATTATTGACCGAAAAATAAGGTTTTGTTTTAAATTTGTTTTAGAATAAAATGTATGAGAGAATTTCAAACTACAACTGTATATATATATATATATACAGTTGTAGTTTTTACACTGATTTCAAAAATTCATAGAAGGGATGTCAACAGATTAAAAAAAACACACAGCCCCAAATATATATATATATATTTTTTTGTTTGTTGGAAGACTGCTTAATGAATGGCCATTTACCTTTAAAGGGGTGGGGCTGTGTTTTTTTTTAATCTGTTGACATCCCTTCTATGAATTTTTGAAATCAGAGTAAAATCCAAAATGAAGTGTTATCGATTCTGTGCAAACAAACAAAGATAAATAGGAAAACTTCTAAAATATAGCACAACAACATCAAAACAGATGTTAAAATATAAAAAAAAAATAACTATAAGTCTACAAAAAGACTATAAATATAATCAAATTAACGGATATTTCGCTTGACCGACAAGCTTCATCAGCGTCTGCAGTAACCTGATTTGAAAAATTGTCACGTGACCATCAGCTATCATGACTTTAAAATCATAATCTTGAACTTTATACTTTATATTATTTAAGTATATATGTACACTAATTTATAAAGAATATGAAAGCAATGAGAAAATGTAATGATAAAATTTACCAACTAGCTATCGTGACGTACAAATCATAATACTGAACTATGTATTATTAATATATACATATATGTACACTAATTTATAAAGAATATGAAAATAATGAGAGAATGCAATGATGAAATTTACCAACTAGATAAGGACCAGGCACTGGTAAGAATGTAAATAACAACTAAAGATTTAGGTCTTTTTGTTTACGCCCGCCGGATGTAATGTTTGTAACTCGCTGATCCAAAAAAAAACTCTCTCTTTTTTGTCTTTGATTCTCTTTCCAGCTTGGATTGTGGTCAATGTTTATATATATATATGAATAATGACTGACTTTACTCCAAGGTATGTAAATGAGGGGCCCAGTTCCTCATTAGCTATAGTATGTGAAAATTTCTTACTGTCTACACGAAGTTCATTCTGTGAAACAATGTGATATTAATAGTTTTCGGAATGAAAATTAGAATTTACTGTTGAGAATATGATTCTTGAATCTATTTTATATATTTGTCAATAAAAACTGAAATTTTACTGATGCGAAAAAGTTTTACTGGTCTTGGACCGGAGGACCGTTGATAAACCAACTAACTTTAACTGATATTTTTATTTTTACCGTCTTTGTATGGTCACCATCATGATTTGGTTGACCGTTTTGGAATATCTGTGTCACATATAATCACGGATATGTTCCTCTTGTCGTAAACACTTCCCCGTCCGTTCCTCGTTTATGAATTATCACTGGATTTGTAACTAGATTAACCCGACGGGTGTCACTAGTGGAGCAGGAACT
>MJUT01037529.1:82002-92593 GCA_002080005.1 Gigantidas platifrons
GGCGTGCTTAGAATGGACACTTGGAGTCTAGACATAAAATGAGATTCATAACAGTATACAAACAAATCAGAAGTAAGAGGAGCACAATCCATTTCCATTGGAATTCAAACAATTTGACGAAACAATTTATTGTCAAACGAGCAAAAATGTTGTTTAGCAAAATAAGTGATAGCATAATTGATGTGATCACAAGTCAAATTACAGTATTTATCTCTTTCATCAAGACTAAGTATGATGATTAGTGTGATTTATGCTCGTTACATCATACATGTATATAATCACCACCTCACAGAATGACCATTTAATTAAAATAGGAAAACTTATATTTGAATAAGTTTATGTTGCCAACATAGTTTATGGTGTATTTCTTTCGACTGTTCCGAACATGTTCCGAACATTCCATGTGCCCTAGGTCAATGAAATGGTTTAGAACTTTTTGGACAAACAACATGGTGGATAAGTTAACTATTTCTGTCAGCAGTACTCGAAATGGACAACGATGATAGTGAGATGAATTTGGAAGAATCAGTAGTTACTGTAGCCATAGTTGCTGCTTCCACGTGATTTAACCTTTAATTATAATATTACTGAATCCTAAAAATATGCAACTGAACAATAAATGACGGATACATGTAATCTTTATACTATATAATTTTCACAGTGTTTTAACTATATACACGGGTGGTTTGCTACGTCACACGCACGGATACTTGAACATCGCCTCGAGGTAGGTTTATGCAGTTGTACAATTTAAAAAAAAGAAAACTAACAAAAATAAGTAGTTCACCGAAGGGCCCACATATCAGACTTCATTGTAAGTATACATTCATTGCGTGGAAATCCGTCAGTTTTGCAAACACTTCTGTAAAGTTCAAATTCCGGGCAAGGATACCGTTCACACAAAACTCATTTAAGTATACAGAAGTGTTTGCAAAACCGACGGGTTTACATGCAATGAATGTATGCTAACAATGCAGTCTGATATGTGAGCCATTCGGTAAACTACTTGGTTTTGTTAGTTTTCATTTTTTTTTTAATTGTACAACTGCATAAACCTACCTCAAGGCGATGTTCAAATATCCGTGCGTGTGACATAGCAAACCACCCGTGCGTATAGAGAGGTTAGGTAGGAAATAGAGCAGATCTTAAAAAGGGCAGATCTGAGATTTTAATTGAGGGGCGCGAGTCAAAACAAAAGATTATGACTGAGCGTATCGAGGAAAAAAATGTTTGCGTAAGTTTGCATCTATCTGGCATATTTTGTATTTTTTTTTAATAATTTGAAACCCATAAATCCATCAGGGACAGTGGTGCTGCAAACCAAATTTTTTTTTCTAAAAAAATAATTGAATAAAGAAGGAGGGAAATGGAACTTCACGTTAAGAAGCTCCTGTGTTCTCCCAGGAATCAAATTTGCACCAAAATGATTGATTTATAAAACTATAGGGGACTGTATTCACAATTTACAAAGTCCCTCCTCCCCCTAAAAAATCCACGCAATTATTTTGTATTGCGTAATTTTAGGAAAATGAGTAAGGTGTAAAAAACATTCTATGTCAAAGAAAAGATCGTCGGCTCCGCCATCTTGATTCCTTCTGCACCACCTCAAAACTTGGTACACCAGGCACACTGTTCTGTTTGTTCGCGCAGAGTGTTCCGTACCACTTCATTCGCTACAACATGTTCGGCACATCTCGAACATACGAAAGAAATACACCCATGTTGCATGTTGACACACAAGGAAAGAAAGTCATGCTTGTCAATGGAATTAAACTTACTATCTGGGAAACGAGGTTTAGTACTTTAACAGACTTTTTACACGCCAAGAATGGTTTTCTCCACTGCGCTTTTAGACCTTATTGCCAAAGAATGATAGCAAGTTGTTTGATGGTAGTTAAGGCCCTTATTAGTAGAACAGAACATTTTGTGTTAGATAGAACTTTTGCTAAAGGTTTATATTAATTAAAATTTGAAAGCTTTTTGTGTAATTTCAATCTTATTAAACAAAGTTGTCTCACTTGTTCCCCCTTTACTGAAATGCCGTGGCATGGGGTGTTGAGAAAACCCCATTAGTAGTCATATTCGAGTGACATTATGTCCAGAATAAAAAAAAAATGATATGACAAATACGGTTATTGCCTTTTTTAAAGCATTTTGACGGATTTATTTTGATTAATTCTATTTTTAAAAAATCGTATATTTCCTTTGAAATATTAAAAATACATTTTTGTATATAGCAAATGTATATTGTACACATATTATATAAAAACAAATTCACTATCCATGCTCATCCATTCGTCAAAACGTACTTTTAATTTCGCTGATTTGCATGATCTATCGGAGATATGGTAAACTCAACATAAATGCAGGTGAAAAAGTAGATACACTGTACAGATATTGATACAACAGTTGAAAAACTTGTTAAGTTGGGGGTAAACAATTCAATAAACAGTGTCCTGATTACTAAATCAAAATGAAGGACTTCCAGCATTCGAAATGATAGAGTCTGGTTTATGTTACGTAGACGTTGCTGTTCAGTTCGGCGTTTCACAATTGACAATTAAACTATTCGTACGGCGTTACAGGATCACTGGTTCAACTGTAGACCTCCCACGTTCTGGCATAATCACACCTAACGACGCAATCGCAGGTTTCAAACAGGCGCATCGACTAATGTATGAACAAGTGGACGCAGTAGCAACAGAATCAGTGTCCAACAGACTCACCGATAGGTGCTAATATTACAGTCCAATTCAAAAACGACCTCATCGATGTCTGCGATTTCAATGGAATAGGGTTCTTTTCAATGACTAAACCCGGTCCTGCTCTGCTTGCTACATAGGAACAGAAGTGTCAGAGTTTACCGAAGACGAAATGAAGATACGATGACGTTTGTGTTAATGGTGTAGACCGATATGGAGATGGAAGTGTATTAATATGGGGGTATCATTTCACCACTATCACACGCAAGCCGTTATAATCAATGGCAACTATACATAAAACGCTATAGAGATTAGCTTTTAACACCTGCTACTGACCATAATTTGTTACTTATCGTGTTGACCACTTGGTGGTTTATTATTATTACCATTTTAAGTCAACAGTATCTGCAACAAAGAGCAACAACTGTATTTCTAAATGGTTAATTTGTGTGAGAGATAATAACATTTCATGTCGCATAAAATGTATTGCGATCATTTTATTTAATTTCAAATGAATTATAAAATTATTTAGGTATCGTTTCTTTTTTGAGTCAATATACTATTTTACCTATGCTTCATCACGGGTGGTTTACTACGTCACACGCACGGATACTTGGACATTGCGAACGTCAACTCGAGGTAGGTTTATGCAGTTGTACAATTTAAAAAAAGGAAAACTAACAAAACCAAGTAGTTCACCGAAGGGCCCACATATCAGACTTCATTGTTAGCATACATTCATTGCGTGGAAAACCGTCAGTTTTGCAAACACTTCTGTACAGTTAAAATTCCGGGCAAGGATATCGTTCACACAAAACCCATTTAACTGTACAGAAGTGTTTGCAAAACTGACGGGTTTCCACGCAATGAATGTATGCTAACAATGAAGTCTGATATGTGGGCCCTTCGGTGAACTACTTGGTTTTGTTAGCTTTCCTTTTTTTAAATTTACATTACAACGGCATAAACCTACCTGGAGGCGATGTTCAAGTATCCGTGCGTGTGACGTAGCAAACCACCCGTGTTCATCACGCTATCAAATATCACCCGATGACTTTTGTCCAACTATTTATTTGGCTCCACTTACATTTACATCTATGACGTTTAACGGAATAACTAGATATGACTTACGAAGTATATAGGTTGTTTTTAAACTGGTCCATTACGAAATGTCGTTTATTAAACAAAAATTAAAAGTGCATGGATATTTTCTAACCGAATTAATATCATTGTACTGATCAAAGTATTCGTTTATTTTTAAATTACCGTGACAGTTCAACTGCTTAAAGTATTTACATTGTTTTGTTCTAAAGATTACTATTATCTTGATATAGGTAGTCTACAAATTGTTCGTAGTATAATTAATAATGCAAAGTCACACTTGAAATTTTATATTTTACTACTTTAATTATTTAAGAATTGATCTCAATTTTTATCGGTTCATGAAGAAATAAACTAAAAAATGTGGTACACACTGTGTAATCGCGGGTTACGCAAGGGTGTGTATTACTCTATTTTATTTAACTGGTCGGACGGAGTTGACCTTTAAATTTACATGAGAGCATTCGATTTTATTTTGTGTATGTACAGGGCAGTTCCCGTTATTGACATTATTGAACTGTATTCAGCAGTGTCACCGAAATCAATTCATACAAAAGGAATAGAACGCACGATTGAATATAGCTGTATAAATGAAATTGATCAGGTAACCTGACCCTCCTAAATACATGGACTTTCTTGTAATCAGTCAACTCGTGTTAAGCCACGCCCAACCAGTTGAAAAAAATAGAGGGTAATACCACATTTCTTAGCTTATTTCGAATGAACCGAACAAAAAATTGTGAGCAATCCTTATAAATTAATTCCTAATTTTTTGTTTTTCTTGTCCCTAAAAATATTTTGACGGATAATAATTGCTTAAAAAGACTTAAAATTAAAAATTTTCCCAACATGTGACTTCCGGTTAACATTTTTATCTATGACATGATGGATGAAAAATTCTAACCAATCAAATTCAAGCATTTGCTACAAATTAATTTATTTAAGGATTGATCTCAATTTTTTTTCGGTTCATGAAGAAATACACTCAAAAATGTGGTACACACTGTGTAACCCGCGAAGATTCATTTATAATAAAAATAATAATTCATTACAAATCAATAGTTTATTTTGTTCAAAATATAAATTAATATTTTTAATCGCTGTATTCAATATTTAGTGAAATCAAAAAGTAGATATCTAATTTAGTGGGAACGACACTTTTGTGAACTACCCTTCATCAGGTAGGTTAAAGGTCAAAAGATTGGTAAACCAAATAATTATCCCTGCTTATTAGTTTATTATAGTTAGTCCTATCGGACTCTCTATGATATGAGCGATAATGTCTGTCTCGGCCGTAATAACAGATGTTATTCTATAAATGAAGAATATATTTTGAATCTAATTACATACAGTCTAGTCTAAGCAAACAGGCTTCCTAATGCATGGAGAGAGTCTGATTAGTACCATAATACCATAGTGTGTAATTGTTGTTGAATATCTAGTGACAGTTTTCCAGCAATGAGATGCAAGAACAAGCTACATTTTTGATGAGCCGATGACGATGTCTGTTTTATATTCCAACACTCTGGGTTGGATTTTTTCAGAGTATTCTTGTGCTACAGAATAAAAGGTTGTTTATTTAGTTTATATAGTAATTTAAGGGAAATGTATTTTATTTCATTTTCAAAAAGAAGCATTTTTTAAGAATAAATTTCACATTTGAACAAAATATATACATGTGTAACATGTCATGATACGATTTTTTTAGGCTTATGGAGAGAAAAAAAACGTCATCAAACGTAAGCACAAAAATTCCAAGCACTTACAAACGTTTTAACAATAACATGGTTAGATAAAACATAGCTTAAACCCATATATTGAAAATAATGTTCTGTATTGTTCCGGGACACATTAATTCGCCCTTGGTTTTCGTAATTTTTCTGTCTTCACGTTAGTAGAAAGTTGTTGTGATGTCCACTCTGATTTCCGCATTAGAACGATATTTGGTTCGTCCATTGTTTTGTATGAGGCTCATGTTTTATTAACACTGGTGTTCAACATGACTTCCATATCAAATGATGTTCGTATCATTTAGCAAGAACAAGACGGTTCCCACTGTTGTATCAGGAATTGCTTGCTCTTAAAGAACACATGAGTTCATCCCCGTTTTTGTTTGGGGAAGGGGGGGAGGGCTCAATCTCTAGTTTCTGTGTAGAGTTTTGTGGATCATTGTTTTTGCCCTTTTCGCTTGGTCATTCTAATTTCTGTCCTTCCATTTGATATCTTCAAATTTTACTGTTTGTTGTAGATAGTCTCGCTATTTAGCGCGAGCTTTAAATTTTGAAAATTTAACTATCTGGAGAGGAGAAATGTTGCAATCCACTGGTAGCAGAAGGAAAATCTATATTTCTAAAAAAAAAATGACTTTTTTGCTGGCTTAGACTTTTAGTATGTGAATTTGAATAGAGTGACCATCACTTTGGCAGCAACATACTTTCTGTTGCGATTTGTTTGAGATTTGCCTTTTTTTGTGAAAATTGACTGGACTATATAATAAGGCATAATAACGACCCACAAAACCAACAGTTGAAAATAAAAACAAATGCTCGTTTTTTTTTAATTTAATTTGATAAAGGAAAATGTAATTATATGTATTTATATGTAATTCACTTTTTTGACCAATCGTATTTTGAGTTCTAAAAGAATTGATGGCATAATGTATTTATTTGTTATAAAACAGAGAAATTGTACTTTAGGCGAACAATGTTTCCATTTAATTCTCGTTATAACATTAACAGGCATCACAATTGTAAGAAACAGGTTGTGGCATAGAAAACTGGACTACTTTCATATTTAAAATAAATATCCGAAAAAAAGATGTGACGTTTATAATTATTCTTTTTATACATTATTCATGAAATACATAAGATGTCACAAAATTAAAGGATTCATTTGTTGAAAATATTCTTTATTCTTGCTGAACTACAATCTTGAATAGTCAGGTTTGAAATCAAAGAAGTGAGAGCTAAAATTGAACATAATTACAAAGAATACCTTGCCTAGAACTTAGTTCAAACATGTACATGTTTGCATGTCTCAACGAGGAACGCATGGTAAAAAGGGTTTGAAATATGACAATGTTTACATCAATGTTGCCTCTCAAATGGAATTGTTTTACATGTTTAATAAATATATTAAGCAATATTAAACATAAATTACCTATTTCATATACACTACGGTAGTAAACATATATTATGATATATACATAGTAGTAATACTGTGTCACAATTAAAGTAATACTGAAATGGCACAACACTATTATACTTCTCCGTAACAACCGGAGGATTTAGCCCTCTTCAAAATAGGACACGCTTTGTCTTAAATTCTACATTAATTATTTATTTTACATAATGTGGTAACGGAAGTTAACATGATGTTCTTGTCATGTTGACAGTTTTTGCCATACAATAAAAGATATATTGAACGAATACTCCTGAATATTGCCCTCGTAGAAACTTAATTGTACTCGCTAGCTCGTGCAATATAAATCTCTGGACAATTGTCATGCAATAACCCATTATCAATGTTTGGTCGTGCCAGTCCGTTAATATTATATTAGTGTTTGTTAGTGTGCAAGACTATTGTTTTATCAATTGCGTGTCACCGAGCTAATCAATTTTAGGTAAAGGCTAGTCAGTCATGTGACGATCTTATCGAAATAGGGGTTGACCTGATGAGTGCTAGGGCCACTTCAACTATTTTTCAGTTACATCGGGGCGGTCAGTTTTAATGATGGAGAACACCACTTGGATACTCGGAGAAAATCATTGACCTACAGCATATCCTTGACATAATCGTCTTGATGTTTGTCATTCAATCTAACCCCTTCTAGCCTTGAATGTAGTATATGCGTTACGTCAGAATCTTTTGTAGATTTTACATACAATAATAGGTACTTAGTATCACAAATTGACAGTCAAACAAGTAATATCTACTCAAATTCTACGTTTAAACAATCTGTCTTAGACTTATTTCACAGGAAATTCGTTTTCAGAGTTTACAAAATCATTAGACTAACATTATGTGAAATCTCAAAATAGCAAATTAATGATATTTACATGAATTTTATTTGAAGTTGGGCATTTTTTCAATTACTGCCAATACAAAACCAAAAAATACAAGAGCAAAAAAATATTACTGTCGGAATAATATTAGTTACACAGTGTGTTAGTGACCTGATACGTTATATACGGGGTCAGTAAATTCCATATGGGGCGAGACAAACTACCCTTTGGATTTGAAGTTCTGAGTTTTTTCTTACTTTTATGAGTCTATACTCAAGAATTCATAAAATAATTGAAAAATACAAACTTTCGATATTTTATATCACAGAAAAATATCACATAAAGTTCAGCAAGAACAGTCAAAATTTTCACAAAAACAACAAACTGTTTTCAAAACCCTGGAAAGAATGTTTAAAGAACACAAGTAATTTCCCAAAATACATCAAATTCAAGTCAACTATTACTTATTAATGGTAATTTACTAACCCTGTATGAGATTTACTAACCCTGTATGAAATTTACTAACCCTGTATGAAAAACATACAAGAGGCTCAGACGCCCTGTATGAGTTATACAGGGCGTCCACGTGTTCATGCTAAACCAATCATTTTCTTACATTTATGTAGGAGGTAAGATATTGCAGTATTTCAGATATACCCTTGTTGACCATCGTCGTTATAAATTAAAATATTACAGCTCACAACCCGAGAAAAATGGATTCCCTACAACCAGTTTGATGCAGTTCAAAAGCTGTAATTAGCATATTTGTTTCCGTTCAATAAATAAGGGTATGGTATATACTGTGAGCAAGATAATTTGGTATCTTTACTCGATATTTTTAGCTCAATATCATTTGTTCTAAGCAGGTGCCAACAATTAAAAATATAACGGTTTATAATACTGTCATAGATGTAAATGGGTTGTGACGATTCATATGATATATTTATTAATCATATTATACTACATGTGTATTATAATATTAGCCCTTTTGTAAATTGAAATCTGCTGTAAGTCGATTTGGTCCTGTTAGGCCACCATGAATTTGCAATGGTGATATTGTTGTATCGCCTAGTTCATCCGAATGCTTTAAGGATTCGTTTAAAACCATTTCTAATTCCCTCTGTCGGTCTATTTCAGACTTTACGTTCATATTGCTGAATTCGCGATACAATTTTCCGTTTGCACTTCTTTTATTGCGATAATATCCATCCGCAGTATTCGGTTTAATATATGTTTGTGATCTATGTCCCTTTCCTTTTGATTTGAAACTCTGTACTTTAAATCCATTGGATAACCAAAGCGAGGTTCTTTGTCGTTCGACTGGATGAATGTTGACGAGATGCTGATGAAAAACGTTCATGTGACTTTGATTTCCGTCAGAAAGAAGTGTCCCAGAATTATTTTTAAATCTAGTTTTGCTGCTATATTGTTGTACTTTCCTACAAAAAAGAATCTGTCAATTAAAATCGTTGTATGAAAAATATCAAACTTATTTGCCTATGATTTTAGACAGATAACATATAAGCAAGCTATTTCAAATTTAATCTACATTACAAAATGATAACTGTATGTGTATTTCGTTTTGTATTTAGGAAACAAATTAAATGACAGTTATGTACTTCATCAGAAAAGTTATAGTTTTCCAAGACACCATTTTCCTGTTTGTATATTACTCTGCTTACATACCAATTAAAAAATCATTCTATATTTATATATTAAGGTCTACAAATACCCGAATTATAAATATCGCTCTTTACGTGAATATCAAATTTGTATAAAAATTGCAACAATTACATATTTATATCGGACATCACGACCTTGGACAGGAATGCCATAAAATAATCCCAGATCTCTGAACCGATTCTAACTTTCTATCTTCCTAGTTAGTGACCAGTAATCTACGAGTGGCCATTGTTTTAAGTGGCTTGATTCTTGTTTAAGGCCAAGTGAGCTATTTTTCAGCTATATCATAGCGAGAACAAATTAATTTTGATTAAATAATGATGATGTCTACGTAGTACTCAACCAACATGCTTCGTTGGATTAGCTCAGTGAAACAACAGATCATATGTAGACATGTCGCTCCACAATATCCTGATTGATTAGCTCAGTGAAACAACAGATCGTATTGATTGATGCTTATATATGTAATAAAGAGTTACATTTTAGTAAAATCAATACATGGTATTCAAGTATATTATATATTATGGATGAATTGAAGATCAGGAGTTTGAATATCAAATTAGGTCAGTTGTGTAAACAAGTAAAAGATAATATGTGTAACAGTTTTCTTGATTTTGGAATGGAGAAAGGGTAGATGCCATTGGTAGCAACAGAGGTAAATTAGATACATACTTTTACATAAAGACCCATTTTGGGAAAGAGAAATATTTAGAAATTAATAATTTTAAAATTCGACAGTCAATCTGTAAAATAAGAGTCAGTGCTCATTCATTAAATATTGAAACTGGCAGATATAAGAACATTATAAGACCAGAGAGAAAATGCACAAATTGTTCTAAAGGAGATATTGAAGATGAGAAACATTTTATTGTAGACTGTCCCTTATATGAAAATATTAGAGTAACATTTTTTGATAAAGTTATTGAATTGTGTCCAAATTTTAGATACATGGACACATCATCAAAATTTGTCTGGCTATTTACCAATGAAAATGAACAAGTTTAAAAAAAATTAGGTAGCTTTATTGAAGAATGTTTTTTGCTGCGAGGACACAACTGATCGTATAAATATCATTACTTATTTGTAATGTGAATTATTATA
>MJUT01037529.1:110553-123119 GCA_002080005.1 Gigantidas platifrons
AATCCACATGACGATACCACAGAGGCAATCAGAAGTGGAAAATATATGGACAAAAAGATAATAATCCACATGAAGATACCACAGAGACAATCAGAAGTGGACAATCCATGGACAAAAAGACAACAATCCACATGAAGATACCACAGCTCTAGGCAATCAGAAGTGGAAAATCCATGGACAAAAAGACAATCACAAAACACTACACAGAAAACTAAACATTGAGCAAAAGACGAACTCCACTAAAGACCGGGGTGAACTCATGTGCACTGGACGGAAAAGCATTTTCTGCTCCACTGGTGGCATCCGTCTTGTTACTCTTAATATAAATAAGGTAATACGTTATGAAAGAGAAATTGGGGTCGGGATATTGTGACTACGACAAACTGAACATATCCGTTTCATTTGTAACGGAGCTTATTCCGGAAAGGTCAAGGAAGTCATGATTTCGACCATAAAGAGTTGCATCTTCGTTAGCCAAGGGTTACGATCCGCTCTGCCAAGAGTGAAGATGAGTAGAACGGATCGTAACCCTTGGCTAGCGAAGATGAAAGAGTTGCAATAGCAGTAGTAGATAATGTAACAGTAACTCTGACTGTATCAATAAACAGCATACAATGGCCGGAATTGACAATATAACGAAATGATTGGAAATTGATTGATTTGTGTCTGACCTCAACTTTAACAGTATAACAGCTATATCACCGGCGTAGCATCATTGGGTATCACGTACCAATACATCTCTTAAAATTGTCAATATAACCAAAAATGTACTAACAGCTCAAAAGAATGGTCAATATGAGGTATCATGAACCAATAAACAGTTTAAAACCTGAGAAATAACAAATTTGAACGAATAAAAACATATATATTATCATGTACTAATAAAGATATTCAACTTAAATTATAGTAATGATCAGTATGATAGATCATGTTCCAACTTACAGGTTAAAACAGAGAAATAGTCAACACAATGACCCATGTACTGACAAAGAGTTTACAAATGAGAGGAACGATCAAAACATAATCTTGTTAACTCAAACAACAGAAAATAAGAGCGACGACCAATTAGTAATAACAATGTACTTACAAACAGCTTATATTAATTCTATACCTGGCTTATTCTCAAATAATATAAACTCGTGATCAATTTTAGTTAATTTACACAAGATCAACGTTACAGCATTCCTGTAAGAAACGTTTGAGGACATCAAAGGAGTAATTGAAGTCGTAAATCAAAGAAGAACATAGAATATAATGGTCAAAAAAAAAGAAAAAAAGAACAATGGTCCACAGCACAATTGAACCACTAATTTGAACTGTTCTTTAAAGCCGTTGTTGTGACGATATATTTGGGTTTTTTGTCCTGACGACTATTCCGAAATTCTTCAACAATCTCCCCAAATGCCATATTATAATTTGTGCTGTCATACAATTCTGAAAACAAATACACTTTCCCAACGATTGTTTCGAATAAGTTTTTTTTATTCTACCAATCAATAGTTTGCCATTTTGACTTTCCGGTCACCACAAACGTAATATTTTTTCAGTCATTGTTGGTTCCATAAAAAGAAGATGTTCTATACTATTATACTTACCTATTTCTATCAGTAAGAGTGGATTCAGGTGTAACACACGCACTATATCCCACGTAATTATACCTCATTGTAAGTTATATGGGGTATTTTCCATGTCACTGAAGTATGGATATGGTAGATTTTATATGGTACGAAATAGAGTTTATAACTGTCAAGTTTGCATATGAAATGAGTATGATCCCGATTAGAATTTAGTGTCTGAAACATTAATAACTAGGCACCCGACATGTATTTGTATAGAAAATAGATATATATACCGTGTCAATATTTGTTTAGTATTAAAGAAAATACGTATCTCAGAGTCTACTCAAGGGATTTAATGATTAAGAGAGAAAGTTAACTCAAAAGAATTTTAAATATGAATTTAGAAATTATTTCGTTTATTATCCGTTTGTTAAAACGTTTAAACTAAATAATAAATACCTTCATATCAAAATTAGTAACAGTTTTGTAATCCTTATATGTTACAACAGGAAGGTTTAAAGATAAACTCACCCTTTTAAATTTGTTATATTCCGTTTGTCTACATTTAAAGAAATTACCATCAGATTGTACAATACTTAGACGTGGTAATATTTAGGTTTCTCTCAAGTTTAAATACTTGGGTTTGTATCGATTGAGAAACTTGTCTTTTGAATCATAGAGGTGAAACAAGCGTTTGAGATTTCGTGACCCGTTCATGTCTTCACCATTGATTTTCTTTTAGCAGTTATTTTTTACAATTTGTGTATTCGGTTGTAAAGACTTGTAACTATAGCTTTTTGTCGATATTTGTAACTATTGTTTTCTTGACATATGAAACTAGATTTATAATTTTACAAAACATTCCATTAGCAACTATTGTTTTCATTCTACGGTTTTTATTTTAAGTTTGGGTACTTATAAATACTACATTGTACATGTATTTTAATTGTGTACTATTTCTATGTAAATTTAGACGTCAAAAGGCTCCATTCAACCAGTCACATTTCTTTTTGGAATAAGCATTTATAAGTAGTTTAGTGTTCAAAAACTCATCCTCTCCTCTTTTTTCTTTTATGGGGGATTTTTTTGTTATAAATTGTAAATGTTTTCCGCGATGAATTGTAGGATATTGATTGGTTCAGAGATCCCACGTGTACCTGATAATTCCTGGTACCAGTATTGATTATGCTACATGTAGTACGACGCAGACGTCTAGCAGTTCCTGTAGTTTATTAAATGATATAAGTATACAATCCAAGGTTCAAAAATAATCTGTCATTATTACTTTATCCACATTCGCTTAATGTCGATAATTCACCTCTTTACAAGTTTTCCGAATGGTACTTCATCGTAATGGACATGCTATATATGATATAGGAATTGCATGTAATGTTAGCTGAACCGAATATAAAGATAATATACTACTGAACAAAGGAATTGATTCACTGAATACAAAGAACTTCGTAGATAAAATAACACAAAGAAGCCCCAAGATAAAGAAAAGATGACGCGCTGAATAGAATACATTTGTTTGGTAGTTTAACTACTGAATATAACGTGTATTCAACTGAGCATAGTGTGAAATTAGCATAATATATTGTAAATATATATCCACTGAATATGAATATGTTGGTACTAAACATAAATTAAAAAGCACTGAATATAATGAAAACTCTATCAGAGAAAAAGCCTATCGGATGAAAACTCTATCATCACAATGTAACAACTACTGAACATGAATATGTTAGTACTATTAAACATATAGTAAAAAAGCACTGTATATAATGTAAAGTCTAGAATATAATGTAGCTTAAGCCAGGATCTGGATTTCAACTCCAAATATGGTGGTCTTTTTGTGCTAATGATTTGAAGTAGGAGATGATTGTTCGTGATGGACCATCACTGTTTAAACCTTTTTTATAGCGAAAGCACCCAACATATTAACTTGATATCAACTTCGAAAGACAGTCATGGCGTTCCATAGAGCTAGCTGGTACATCATAGTATTAATTACTGGGTATAACCGTTAATGCAAAAGGGAACATAACACAAAATGCAAAACAAGAGGTTTGTGATTGATTGATTGATTGATTGATTGATTGATTGATTGATTGATTGATTGATTGATTGATTGATTGATTGATTGATTGATTGATTGATTGATTTATTGATTGATTGATTGATTGATTGATTGATTGATGGATGGATGGATGGATGGATGGATGGATGGATGGCCATGGATTGACGTCCAGTGAACAGTATTTCAGCTATATTTAGGAAAAAATCAAGTTCAATAACATGTAAAGACTATTTAGAAATAAGGGAAAGGATCATGGGTCAACCGAGTCCACGATTTTTGACAGCCACTCTTAACGCATGGAAAGTTGGGTAGTGACGAAAATTTTAGTCTTTGTAGCGGCTACAATGCACCTACTCTGTTTCGAAAACTACAAACTGAGAGGTATTTAGCGTACAGAGAACGTGGAACTCTCAAAACATGTTAATCACCATGGTCCATGCACGGTCGAGCTTTCCATATTATAACCTGACAACCCCGGGGCACCCCCTGAAAATAAATCGGGAGGGTTCTCTATCCGCCACTAGGGGACGCGCAGAACAGCTCTGTGTTTGAGCCCTATGAACCTTCACCAGTACCAAAAACAGGTGGAAAACCATGGAGGAAAGAAATATCACATAACTGTAAACGAAGACAATAAATCATCAATATAGGTGAAATTACTCCCATCAAATGACATTGTTAAACTGTTAAAACTGCATATTTACTCGGCGGCGTATAGCAGAGCCAGCAAAACTGATATTTCAGACCGTCAAATTCCCAACTGACACCAGCAACTATTCAAATACAGTAACAGTTACAGTTATTTATATTCTAATGCAAGACGAAAATGTGGGCTTACTAAATTGTCTAAGAATTGCAGTTATTTCTTGAATCGAATTCAATGCGATAATAGAATTATTTACACAAACGAGTCGAATTCCTTTCATGAGATACTGAGAATAACATCTATTTACGTAACTCGAATTCCGTGTAATATTATGTATCAAGATAATTTGACTTTTATAAGGTGTATAAACCCAAATAATATATAGTATAGAAATAATTCTGTATATTGACGATACACACAATTCGATTTCGTAACATACATATTATATCAAAATATTTATCGCTCGTTACTGCTTTCATCTGTCAGACATTGCAATTGGTTTTCAGATATATTTAAACAAAATTATTTTCATAGTCATAAGCGGTTTGTCGCTTACGTTAACTTTCACCCTGGACAACAAATAATAATAACAACGCCAATATTTTAGCCAGAAATATGACTGAACAGCCAAATCATAAGCCTCCCCATGGAATGGAACCATATGATTTAGGTCGCGAAGGTGACTTGGGAGCATTGAGCAAAGAACAGCAACAGAAACTGAATGACTTTAAGGTTAAAACTTAAAATCGAAATGAGCTTTTTGATTTGGTATCATTAATTATTCATTTCCTGGTATCACATAGCAAAATGGCATTTAATTTTTAAATTTATGTACCCTGCATTATTTCAATGGAAAAAAACATGTCCAATTCAATGAAGTTTTTTTTGGGGAATGCTATAGAATTGAAATACAATGTACCGTTGGCGCTTTGGCTTTGTTCCTACCCTTGTCTTTGAGTCGAAATTTTTAAGTCTGCATGCAACTTCTGTTGACTCCTCACGTATAAAATATATTTATATATATATACTTTTAAAATACAGAGCTGTGCGCTACGTTGGATTGAATTTTTTCACATTCCAATCTATCATTCAGATGTGACTTAAAAGAGTTAACTGTTCTTGCAGAAACTGTTTCCTATGGCAAGCTATTCCACTGATCCACAATACGAAATGAAAATGAATGCAGCCGTTGAGTAGAGTTACACCTCTTTTTGGATAACTTCAATGAGTGTCCTCGAGTTTTTGTAGCCAAACTAATAAGCATATCATGCCAGTTGATATCATCAATGTTATGCAACGCTTTATATACTTGTAACCAGTGATTGGGATTAGAGGGCCCAGGGCCATGCGCCATTTATCACATTCCATCTGAAAATGGCCCATTGAAATCAGAAATCAGAAATATTTACACAGAATGTAAAAGAATGGCCCATTGAAATTCTGAATGTCAATAGAAAATGTCCCATTCAAATTTTAATCCTAATTACTGCTTGTAACATGTCATAATAATATTATCATAATTGCACGAAGTATTGTCTATTGAAGAGCAGGACCAGGGGTGTGTTCAACATCGTAGCTCTAGATTGAGCTACGTAGAAAAAATCCTACTAAACGGAATGGTAGCCCAGCCGCTACATAGCTCTTGCTAGCTTAAATAAATTCTGCTAGCTTTTGAATACAAGATGGCAGCTAAAAGTGAAAGTAGTATTAATCAATTATTTATATCTGGGCGTATTTGTTAAACAAAAAAATGTGCACATAGGTATAAAATAAATGATAAACTCTGCAATTTCTCTTCAATTCATGACCTTCCCATCCCGGAAATTTTATTTCGTAATGAAAAAAAAGTGGCAACGCTTTTAATACGGATGATAATTGATTAATTAAGGTAACTAGACAAATACGATTAGCTAAAATGTTCCATATGATTGGCGCCATATTTGCTAGCACTGCTACATGTACGTACAATGTAGCTAATCGTTCAAAAACGTTATGGCTATTTTACCTAACAGCTAGGCTAACTGCTACGATATTGAACACAACCCTGGTGAGACATGAAAAGCCAACCACAGAAAGTGTGTTTTTAATATGATATCACAAAGCTAACCTTGTTTTTGTTTATGCAAGAATAGGAACAGATACAGATATTTTTTATTAACTAATCACAGTGCCCAATGCTGAGCAGAATAATCAAACAATGAATAAACATATATGATTGGGTTGATTGGTTACAGATATAATATAAAGAAACAACAAAAGACACAAGTACATCAGTTCAAGTACAGTTAAAGTATTAAAGTACAAAGAGACAAAAACAAACAAAAAACATACAATCAATAATTTGCATAATATATCATTATGAAGAGAGGGAAGCAACCTGTATTTACTTGGATATGCAACAAGGCCTTGTGCCAGAACCAAGACAAGTGTTATATTTTAATATTTGTCCATTACAGTATACTGATTACAACCATGATTGAAAGTTTATTTTTTAACTTTTCCCAGGACAAGCTATAAAATCTACTTCTCTGACAGGTTATATGGATGAGTCGAGCATGGCAATTCCCCTCACAAGTAATTACATTAGATCGATAATATTAGAGCTTGGAAAGTACAAAAATGTAGGCAGATTCTACCTGTTACCTAAATAATTTATCATTTGTATAATTGTTCTCCTCATGACTGAGTATGTAATGCTGAAATACAGTTCAACTTTGATTTGTGGAAGTCAAAGAGACCAATGATTGTATTTTGAAATATATGAATGTTCCAGTTATCTGATGTACATTAATTGAGCTGAAAGCTACATGTACTAAGAATGGACCAAATTTTTGCTGTAGGCTATCCAAAAAAACCAACTTATATTCAAGATAACAAGGTTAGACATGGTTAGGGTTATGGTGTTTAATGTCACTTTCAAGTTTTCAACAATATTTCATGTATATCATTGTGGTCAGGTTTATTGGTGGAGAAAACTACCGCCCTGTTGCAAGTCACTATACATGTACTGTAACTAAAACAACAGTCAATTTATATTATTTTGAACCTTTTTTCTCAATCATGTTCTTGGCACAGGCAGGTAGATCGGTAGGAAATTGAATTAGTGGAATAATGATAGAAGTATGTTAAAAAATTTCATATTTTAATTTCAGAAAAAGACTAGAATAGAAAATGAAAAATATCTCCGAGATCACCCAGAAGTAGAATGTTTGTTATCAGGATTTCTTGGGTATGTACATGTTTGTGTATACATCAAATGTTTGATTTACATCATGTGTATAGGACCACAATCATGTTATATAGAAATTTTATATTCTTTATGATTTGTTCACATTTTGTCCTTCTTTGGATGTTGTGTACTTTTATTTAATCAGTGTCTCCCAATGCTGGAATGTTAATATTGAAGAATTATTTAACATGGTAAGGTTGTAATTACTTCAAACACTGTGAACAATATTGATAAAGCTTCAAGTATACAAGATAAAAATGAACCTGATTTCTATATTTTTAGATGTTATTAAAGTAAGATATGACACATGGTTTATTAGACCAGAATCACTTCTAGGTTTTTTTGCAACTTTAGTAGACAATTTGAAAATCATGCAACCAATCATATCTATTATGCATGTTAAAGACACTATTCACATAGCTTTTGTTACATAAAATTTGAATACAGTGGTATAATGATTATATCATAGTACACAATGTACTTACAATGATTATTATTCTAAAAATAGATCGCTTGATGTTGAGAGTCATATATTATTTATATAACTAAATTTTGATACTTATTTCGTGTTTTCAAATAAATACCCATTACATACATAGTGTGGTGGTACAAGACTTTGTATCAGGTTGAGTCTGTTGTGTGAACCAGTATCACTACGAGTCGCGATAGCGACGAGTTGTGATGCGGTTTGTTCACACAACTAGCAAGACCTGATACAAAATCTTGTACCAACACACTATGTATGTAATAAGTTTATCTAACAGGTCAATAAAAACAAATTTTAAGCAAATAACAAGGGTCGAATTAAGATTAACAAATTTGTACAATACTCTGGGGGATACTACATTTTGAGCATAACGTCACGTTATTTGTTGCCGTTCATTTTTTTGCTTTGTTTACGTTGCTTACATTGACGTGTTTTCTAAGCATTCTAATGATATGACGTCATGACAAAATAGTTCGGCAGAAAACGTCTCATGCAATGTCACTCCATTCTTTTATCATCACAGTGTGGTTATACAACATCTTGTATCAGACATGCTACTTTCTTTAAATTCAAAGGAAAACATACAAAATGTTAGATAAAACAATATATTAATATCAGTCACATTTTATTTAATTTCAGTGAAGTATTAAGAGAAAGGCCAGAAAATATCAGAGACTTTGCTGCAGGTAAAAATTTACACCCTTGTTCTACATACATGTATATACAATATATATACATTGTATATTCATTGCTAGAAAATGTATAATCTATTTGTAAGAGCTTTAGGCAGAGGTAGAAAAGTAAACCTTTGGTAAACTTTCTGACATGCTACTCTGTGAATGCAAATAAATTTTTAGCTCACCTGACCCGAAGGGTCAGGTGAGCTATTGCCATCACTTGGCATCCGTCGTCCGTCCGTAAACATTTCAATCTTCTTCTAGAGAACCACTGAAGCAAATGGGACCAAACGTGGCAGGAATGTTCATTTGTATGGTCTAACCAAGTGTTGTTACTTTCGTTATGATCGGTTATCCAACATGGCTGCCATGGGTCATAAATGCCTCTGATTGGCTGAAATTTTTAATGATCTTCTTCTCCGATACTACATGGAGAATGGAATTGAAAATTGTCATGAATGATCATTGCAAGCTGCTAACCAAGTGTTGTTACTTTTTGGACCGATTGAAAATCCAAGATGGCCGCCAGCGGGGACATAATTTAACATAGCGACCCTATGGGAAATATGTAAAACAAACTTCTTCTCAAGAACCACTGGATGGATTGGAACCATACTTGGTAGCAATGTTCCTGACAAGGTTCTGATCAATTGTTGTTACTTTTTGTTGCGATCGGTTATCCAATATGGCTGCCAGAGGCCATAATAGCCTCTGATTGGCTGAAATTTCGAAGATCTTCTTCTCCGATACTACATGGAGGATGGAATTGAAAATTGTCATGAATGATCATTGCAAGATGCTAACCAAGTGTTGTTACTTTTTGGACCGATTGAAAATCCAAGATGGCCACCAGCGGGGGACATAATTTAACATAGCGACCCTATGGGAAATATGTAAAACAAACTTCTTCTCAAGAACCACTGGATGGATTGGAATCATACTTGCCAGAAATGTTCCTGACAAGGTTCTGATCAATTGTTCAATGTTGTTACTTTTAGTTCTGATCGGTTATCCAATATGGCTGCCAGGGGCCATAATAGCCTCTGATTGGCTGAAATTTCAAAGATCTTCTTCTCCGATACAACATGGAGGATGGAATTGAAAATTGTCATGAATGATCATTGCAAGCTGCTAACCAAGTGTTGTTACTTTTTGGACCGATTGAAAATCCAAGATGGCCACCGGCGGGGGACATAATTTAACATAATGACCCTATGGGAAATATGTAAAACAAACTTCTTCTCAAGAACCACTCAATGGATTGGAACCATACTTGGCAGAAATGTTCCTTACTAGGTCCTGATCAAGTTTTGTTACTTTTTGTTCTGATCGGTCATCCAACATGGCTGCCAATGCCCATAAAAGCCTCTGATTGGCCGAAATTTCAAAGATCTTCTTCTCAGATACTACCTCGAGGATGGAATTGCAAGTTGTCAAGAATGATCATTGCAAGATGCTAACCAAGTGTTGTTACTTTTTTGGCTGATAGAAAATCCAAGATGGCTGCCAACGGCAAGTCATAGTTTAATGTATGACCCTATGGGAAATATGATAAAAAAAAAATCTCAAGAACTACTGAAGGGATTATTGGAACCATACTTGACAGAAATGTTCCTTACAAGGTCCTAATCAAGTGTTGTTACTTTTTGTTCTGATCGGCCATCCAACATGGCTGCCACAATGAACCCAGGTGAGCGATTACAGGCTCTTGGGAGCCTCTAGTATATTTACAATATAAGTATAAATGTAGTAACAATTTTTCAAGAATGTTGCTAACCTATGTTGAACCTCATCAGAAAATGTGATTTTTAAAATTAAACATAGATGGCAGAGCAAATGGTTCAATTTGATTGGCTGAACCTTCACGTTCTATTATTCAATACTACTCAGTAGTTTGAAATTGGATTTGGTGTGAATAATCCTGGGGTTGTTCTTAGAAAGTACATGAATTTTTTACCAATCAGAAATACAAGATGGCCTTTACCACAAGACAGTTGTAACATTTATCTCTTAGAGCAAAATGAATAAATAATTTTTTTCAGTAACTACAAGCCTAATTAATCCCAAATTGTACATAAATGATGATTTGATGGTTATTTACAAAACTTTCATTTTTCTTGTGGATCAGACATACATGATGGTCACCACCCCAGCACAAAATCAACATTAAACCCTCTGGAAAATTGTTTTAAATTTTTCTTCTCAGAAACTAACAAACAATTTGAAAGCAAACTTGGCTGGAATGTTCCTTGGATCTTTGCCAAATGTCTGGCTTTGTTTGTCATTAAGTTAAAATCCAAATTGGTAACCACCACAGAACAAACATTTACCATAGGACCATATAGAAAAATTATAGAAACAAGAATATTGATAGAACTCAAACTGTAGATGAATAATCATTAGATGGTCCTTTACAAATTTTTCATTTTTTGTGTCTGTAATAAATCCAAGATAGCCACCACCACAGGCATTGTTTTATAGGTAATAGGAATAGGTAAAGACTTTACTTAGAAATTACAAAATTGTTTGTAACCAAATAGTACATGAATACCCATTTGAGCAATTCAGGTTCAGTAGAGCCTCTAGTTTTTAGTCTCAACAATAAATCAATGTTGTATTAACATTTCCTATTGCACGATATATTATTTTAAAATATCTTCCTTTTGTATTTTCAGATCATTTTACAAACCCAGAATTACCAGGACAGTTACAGAATAAATTAGAAACAAGACAAACAAAAATGAAACAAAACAGAATTTTACAAAAAATTTAATGTCAAATTTTATTGTCATATTGCATACTGTGATCAAATGTTGTACATGTTGTAAAAGGAAATGTTATAAATGTTTTAAATAAAAATTGTAATTGAAAATCAGACATTAAACAACAATGGCAAACAATATAACAATATAACAAACTACAGCAACACAAACCACTCCACTTACAAATCCCAGGTCTTCATATGGTAGTTAGATTTACATCTACCTATACTATAAGTGAATATCATCACCAATGTTGACAGTTTGATTTCTGTGTTGGATATGTGTACTATATAATATTTGTCTTTAACTTGCAGCAGATTGATGGGTTTTTCAAGGTACATGTACAAGGATTTCCTCCACCAATAAGATTGACCACTACGATGCAACTAGAATATTGTTGATACCACTGTTTAAAACCTAAAGCTTGTTCAATCTTGCAAACCTCAAACTCCTAAACACAGAAAAGACAACAACCTAGATCCTTGTTAGTATTTGTTTTTCTCAACCAGTTAATGGAATTCCAACCCTTTTCTCTTAACCTCTTAATAGAAAAATTCAAATCAACATATTTAATTTTCCTACATTTCTATTTTATTGTAACAATCCGGATAGACAAAAACAACACTGTTGAGAATAAAATACCAATCAGGATAGACAAAAAAACAACACCAGAAACAATTAATTACCAAATTAGAGGGAAATTTAAAAAGAAACACAATCCAGAGAGACAAAACAAACCCAGTGAAACAAAATATACCAATTAAAGGGAAAATTAACAAAACAATCTGGATAAACAAAAAAATACACCATTGAACAATAAAATACCAAATCAGAGGCAAAGGTCACTACTTAGACAATCAGTGCCTATCACCACTAAAGTTGTGAGTTCTTATCCTGCTCATGGCGAGGTGTACTTGATACAATATTATGTGATAACATTTGTCAGTGGCTTGCGGCATGTCAGTGGTTTATCAGTGGGTACTGCCATTTCCTCCACCAAGAAAACTGACTGCCACAATATAGCTGAAATATTGTTGAAAGTGGAGTTAAACACCATACCCTGACAAAAATCAGATGGAAAAGTGGAGTTAAACACCATAACCTGACAAAAATCAGATGGAAAAGT
>MJUT01037529.1:123437-135852 GCA_002080005.1 Gigantidas platifrons
GTGGAGTTAAACACCATAACCTGACAAAAATCAGATGGAAAAGTAACAGTATCCTGATACACAAATCAATGCCAGGGAAACAAAATACCAATGGGAGGAAAAGTAACGGCACAATCTGTGTGGACAAAACAACCTCTTAACAATAAGATACCAGTTGGAGGGATTTGATTTGATTTGCTTTTTGGTGTTTAATGCCACTTTCAACAATATTTCATCTATATCATGGCAACCAGTTTTAGTGGTGGAGGAAGCTGGAGTACCCGGAGAGAACTACCGACCATGTGGATAATAACAAGAAAACTTAGCAAAAACAAAACCTTGGTAGACAAAACAATGCCAGTTATAATACTAGAGGGAAAAGTATCCAAAACATAATCTATTCAGTATTGGTAGACCAGTTAACCCTAAAATACCAATTGGAGAGAAAGTAACAAAACACAATCCGGATAATCAATACAATACCCATTGGACAGAAAAGTAATAAAAAAAAACATAATCTGGGTAGACAAAACAACACCAATTAGAGAGAAAAGTAACAAAGCACAATCCGTATAGACAATACAATCCCAGTGAAACAAAATATCCATTGGAGAGAAAAGTAAAAAAAAAAAAAAACATATACGGATAGACAAAACTACACCATTTAAATATAAAATATCAATTAGAGAGAAAAGCGATTGCCTCTTCTCTTTTCAGTCTTTTCATAGAAGTGAAAAGTATCGCAGCATGATCAGCCATATGTTATCGACGATGCTGCTCCTATATCCACAGTATGTTAGGGATTGTCGTTAGTTTTCCTCATATGTTAAATTTTGTTGTTGGTGATCCACAATATGTTAAAATTTGTCATTGGTGGTCCATAGTATATTAGATGTTGTTGGTCCACATGATGATTGAGGTTGGTGGTGGTGGTCCACAGTATGATTGAGGTTGTTGGTGATGATCCACAGACTGTTGGATGTTGTTGGTCCACAGTATGATTGGGGTTGTCATTGGTGGTCCGCAGTATGCAAGATGTTGTTGGTTCACATGATGATTGAGGTTGGTGGTGGCGGTCCACAGTATGATTGAGGTTGTTGGTGGTGATCCACAGACTGCTGGATGTTGTCGTTGGTCCACAGTATGATTGGGGTTGGTGATGGTCCACAGACTTGGATGTTGTCGTTGGTCCACAGTATGATTGGGGTTGTTGTTGGTCCATAGTCTGATAGGGGTTCTCGCTGGTGTTCCACAGTATGCTAGATGTTCTCGTTGGTCCATAGTATGATTGGGGCTGTCGTTGGTAGTCCACAGTATGTTAGATGTTCTCGGTCCACAGTATGATTGGGGTTGTCATTGGTGGTCCACAGTATGTTAGATGTTCTCGTTGGTCCATAGTATGATTGGGGATGTCATTGGTGGTCCACAGTATGATAGATGTTCTCGTTGATCCACAGTATGATTGGGGCTATCGTCGGTGGTCCACAGTATGCCAGATGTTCTCGTTGGTCCACAATATGATTGGGGCTATCGTTGGTGGTCAACATTATGATTGGGGGTTGTCATTGGTGATCCACAGTATGATAGATGTTCTTGTTGGTCCACAGTATGATTGGGGCTATCGTTTGTGGTCCACAATATGATTGGGGCTGTTGTTGGTGGTCCACAGTATGATAGATGTTCTCGTTGATCCACAGTATGATTGGGGTTGTTGGTGGTGGTTCACAGTTTGATAGATCTTTGGGTTGGTCCATAGTATGATTGGGGCTGTCGTTTGTGGTTCACAGTATGTTAGATGTTCTCGTTGGTCCACAGTACGATTGGGGTTGTTGTTGGTGGTTCACAGTATGTAAGATCTTCGTGTTGGTCCACAGTATGATTGGGGTTGTCGTTGGTGGTTCACAGTATGTTAGATGTTCTCGTTGGTCCACAGAAAGTATGATTGGGGTTGTCGTTGGTGGTTCACAGTATGTTAGATGTTCTCGTTGGTCCACAGTATGATTGGGGTTGTCGTTGGTGGTTCACAGTATGTTAGATGTTCTCGTTGGTCCACAGAAAGTATGATTGGAGTTGTTGTTGGTGGTTCACAGTATGTTAGATGTTCTCGTTGGTCCACAGTATGATTGGGGTTGTCGTTGGTGGTTCACAGTATGTTAGATGTTCTCGTTTGTCCATAGTATGATTGGGGTTGTCGTTGGTGGTCCACAGTATGTTAGATGTTCTCGTTGGTCCACAGTATGATTGGGGTTGTTGTTGGTGGTTCACAGTTTGATAGATCTTCGTGTTGGTCGACAGTATGATTGGAGTTGTTGGTGGTTCGCAGTATGTTAGATGTTCTCGTTGGTCCACAGTATGATTGGGGTTGTCGTTGGTGGTTCACAGTATGTTAGATGTTCTCGTTGGTCCACAGAAAGTATGATTGGGGTTGTCGTTGGTGGTCCACAGTATGTTAGATGTTCTCGTTTGGGACTGTCGTTGGTTAATTAGGAAAAAGAGAAGAGCCTATAATGCAGGAAAGAAAAAGAAAAATGGTCACTCTTGGAGACGATATCTAAAACTCATTCAACTAGTAAAGAACTCTCTAGAAACAGCACATCGAAATAATGTCGATAGCATGTTGAATGCTGACATTAAGGAAAACCCTAAACGATTTTATGGTTATATCAAACGTAGAAAATCAGGCACTAGTAATATCCTAGTGCTAAAGCTACATACCAACATATTAAGTGAACCAACAGAAAAAACTGAAGCTCTAAACAACCAATACACATCAGTTTTTACTAAAGAACCAACAGGAAATTTTCCAAGCATCGAAGGTAAACCAGAGACACCCATGTCAGACCTTGAATTCACCTCCAATGGAATTGAAAAATTGCTCTCGGACTTAAACCCATCAAAGGCCAGTGAGCTAGACTTACTTCCGACTAGGATCCTTAAACTCGTTGCCAGTGAGATAGCACGTGTGTTAAGTGTAATATTCCAGCAATCATACGACACAGGAACCGTACCATCTGATTGGACACAGGCAAACATACCAGCAGTATTTAAGAAAGGAGATAAGACCAAACCGTCTAATTATAGACCTGTATCTTTGCCCTGTATTCTATGCAAAACAATGGAACATATCCTATTTAGCCAAATCATGAAACACCTATACCAAAAGAACATCTTAGTAAAATTTCAACATGGCTTTAGAGCAAACCACTCTTGTGAAACTCCTGAACACAGTAGAGGACTTATCCAGAAGACTCGATATGCGCACAACAACTGACTTGCTAATCCTTGATGTTAGCAAGGCTTTCGACACTGTTCCACATAGACGCTTACTCGGTAAATTAAACCATTATGGTATCGGTGGAAAGACCAACAAGTGGATCGAATAATGACTTTGCCATCGCAACCAAAAAATAGTCCTGGATGGTTCATCTTCATCAGATTCTCCGGTGCTGTCTGGTGTACCACAGGGTACTGTGCTCAGCCACTAATGTTCTTATTTTATGTGAACGATATTGGGGACAAAACATCACCACAAACAAGCATTAAGCTATTTGCTGACCATTGTCTTCTCTACCGTACCATCAAAACTAGAGAAGATGAAGAACAACTACAAGCTGATTTAAACACGATGATAGAATGGCCCAATACTTGGTTAATGAGCTTCAACGTTGATAAGTGCCACCTACTTAAAATAACAAAACATAGAAACATCATATCACATCGAGGGTAAGAAGCTGTCCCAAGTTCCTAACCATCCATACTTGGGAGTAGAGTTAACTTCTGATCTAACCTGGAAAATACACACCAGCAACATCACAGGCAAAGTTAATAAGATCTTAAACCTACAGCGAAGACATCTTAACAACTGTTCAACAGAAGTTAAAAGCAGGGCTTTTACATCATTAGTCCGACCACATTTAGAGTATGCGTCGTCTGTTTGGAACCCACACTTAAAACAAGACATAAACCAGCTTGAGAAGGTCCAGCGAAAAGGTGCCAAATTTGTATGTGGGAAATATCAGTATACAGAAAGTGTAACATCAATGCTTACATAGCTAGACCGGCAACCCCTACAACAAAGAAGAAAAAACCGCAGATTGACCAATTTCTACAAAGCCATAAACCAACTTACACCAGTTATAATTCTTGACTACGTTCAGACTCCAATACGTTTCACCAGAACTCATGATCAAGCACTTATTCAGCTACCGGCAAACTGCGAGCAGTACAAGAACAGTTTTATTCCACGTACCATCAGAGACTGGAATGCATTACCACCCGAACTTGTACACGTCAAAACTGTAGACGAGTTCAGCTCCCGTCTACAACTTCTCACAGCCTAGATACTGCGGACATTTTGTTTTTAATTGTAAATATTATCCATGGATCTTTTAACCGACACCGCTTGATGATGTCACCTGCCTGTGATTAGTTTAGCCCTAGGCAGTAAAGAAATAGAATAGAATACATAGAGTTGGTGGTCCACAGCATCATAGATGTTCTCGTTGGTCCATAGTATGATTGGGCTATCATTAGTGGTCCTCAGTATGATTTGGGCTATCGTTGGTGGTCCACAGTATGATTGGAGCTATCGTTGGTGGTCCACATTGTGTTAGATGCTCTTGTTGGTCCACAGTATGATTGGGGTTGTTGGTGATGGTCCGCAGAATCATTGGTTCTTGTCGTTGTTGGTCCATAGACTGTTAGATGTTGTCGTTGGTCCACAGTATGATTGGGGTTGTTGGTGATGGTCCGCAGTATCATGGGTGTTGCCGTTGTTGGTCCACAGACTGTTAGATGTTCTAGTTGGTCCACAGTATGATTGGGGTTGTTGGTGATGGTCCGCAGTATCATGGGTGTTGTCGTTGGTCCACAGACTGTTAGATGTTCTCGTTGGTCCATAGTATGATTGGGGTTGTCGTTAGTGGTCCACAGTATGTTAGATGTTCTCGTTGGTCGACAGTATGATTGGGTATGTTGTTGGTGGTTCACAGTATGTTAGAGGTTGTCGTTGGTGGTCAACGGTATGATAGGAGTTGCCGTTTCACTTTATTTGGTGTGTATATAAACAATTTAGAGTCATATTTGATTAAAAACAACTTGTTATATGAATTTCAGTTTGGTTTTAGAAGCCTTTATTCCACCGATTTTTGCTTTGATCATATAAAATCTCAATCATCTAAAGTTCTGTAAACTGGCATGGTAATGATTGATCTTCAAAAGGCATTCGATACCATCGACCATCAAATTCTTTGCAAAAAATCTTCATGTGATGAGAATATCTAATTTTAAATTGTTTTTTAATTTAACGAGAAATTTTTAAACACTTGTGTATGATGTTGAAATTTTTAAACCTAAATATATTTTACCTTTTACCTTTACCTTATCCTATTGTATTTAACAGGAAGAAAACAGTTGGTTAATGTTTATGGTACATAATCCAATTTAGCAGAGCTGAGAAATACCACAGGGAAGTAAATATACCCTTTTCTTTATTATGTCAATGATATGTCCATTGGTATAAACACAGATTTTAATCTTCTACTATATGCAAATGACAGAACTATCATGTTTTCCCCATAAAAATGTGGAATTTATCTCTCAAAATTTCGGTAAAAAATTTGAATCATGTAGTGATTGACTTATCGACTTTGCTTTCTCTACTCCTTGGTAAAACTGGATGAATTCTTTTTGGGCCAAGGCGAAAATTAAAAACAGCAGCTGATTTTCAAATTACAAATGTCAGGGGTGAATGTATGTCATAATTGGGAGACATTTTGTGCCGCTTGAAGGTAAGTTTTTACTTATTGCAAGATAACATTAAATTTGGTAGTGCGTCAAATGCCCCTAAATGTCTGCTAAACAACGGTGTTTCCATCGTTCAAACACTTGTGGTCAAACTCTCAACCACTTCGACAGTGTTACCTCCACCTGTTGCGAAAACGTCGTCGAAGTGTTTGAGTTTGACAACATGACGCACTATGACATTTAATGTAATCCTTGCAATAACTAATGCTATAAGTAAAAAAAATACCTTCAAGCGGCACAAAATGGCTTCCAATTATGACGTACATTCAACCCCTGAATGTAATTGCAATTGATCATGTAATAAAATCACAAAGTAGTATTAAATATTTATGCTTTGATATAGCTCAATTTGTCTGGTGAAAGAATAACCAACACCATTAACAAAAAGGTTAATTCTCGTATAGAAAAGCAAATTGTCTATCTAACCACAGAAAGACTTTAAATGTTAGTGAGAAATTGGAAAGATGTGTCATTTCACGTAAAAAGAACTTATTTTAAATGATTAATATTTAATTAATTTCAAATTCCCGTTCGTTATTATTTACCTTAAATATCCACTTAAGCTCGGTATTATTTGAACAGGATCCCATTGGAAATAAACTGAAAGGCATTCATGGATTATCCTTGTTTGACAATCATCAACACCTAAGTGGCCAGAAATTTTCAACCAATATTTAAATTTTATCTTTCATTTTTAAATAGATTAGAAATCTTTAATTACCTATGTGGATTGTTGATATATTTTTACTTGACCTAAATATATTTCACCTAAAATTACCCTTTTGCATGGGTCACTTGACTGAGTTTACTACTTGGAACACCATGCAGCACCATCAAGAACAAGATCCAACCACTCCAAAAAGATACTACAGCCACATACCCGAACAGACACACTGAAGTACAGTTTCTTCCCGAGGACCACACGACTATGGAACTCTTTGCCAGCTGCAGTAGCTGAGGCCTTCGGCTTGGTATGCTTCAAACGGGGGCTATGTACTCTCTCATTTTAATCCTTAGTTAGGGCCCAGATTGTAAGTAAGTTCCAATGATAGTTAGAGCTATGCCGGTTGGGTGTATGCCCAGTGGCCGCTTCGGTAGCCAGATTGGTCTAACTAGAGGAACTGAAAATGCAATCTGAAAGTAAGTCCCAATGATAGTTAGAGCTGTGCCGGTTGGGTGTATGGCCAGTGGCCGCTTCGGTAGCCGGATTGGTCTAACTAGAGGAACTGAAAAAAATCAGGCTGATAAATGCTACTTATGATTTGCATACCCCTCTCAATCCACACCCGCCCCTGTTACATAACAGCAATGAGTTGGACAAATGAGCTTTAACAGACAAGATCTATTTCCTTTTGAGTGAGTGAGTGAGTGAGTGAGTGATTGCTGTTTAATGCCAACTCAGCAATGGTTCAGCTATATCATGGCGAGAACAAGTTAATTTTCAATTAGATGATGATGAGGTCCGCTTTGTATTAGACCAAAACGATGAATTGAATTTTTATAGTGCTAGCTCCCTGAAACAACAGTCCACGGGTGGACATGTCGCTCCACTCGGACACATTATTCTGATTCCGAACCAACCAGTCTTTGCTCTTTCTCCTTTATGCTGCGTGCTTAGCTGAGAATCAACCGTGAAATACCTTCTTTTTTTCTTTAGTTTAACCCGATCGGCCCTTCTCCCTTTTTTACTACAGTACTTTATTCAATCATTATATACTATCTTATCAGTTCAAAACTTTATCTCATTAGGTTGCCATTCACGCTGCGCAAAAGTAAACCGAATCATAATGGTCAAAGATGACAGTGATTTGTACCAAGCAGAAGTATCTAGTGTAAAATATAAATTTATCGTTAATGTAATTTTTTATCCTGCTATTTGCTAATCACAAGGATTTATTCCTTGCTAATCATGACTATGTACACCGAAATAGAATATTGGTTCTGATACACGAAGAAAGAAATGGAATTATAATTCCTTTCACTATTGTCACCAGTCGGATTTCACTTCATATGCTTTACCGGAAACGATTTATTGTAAAAATCCGTGATCCAAAATTCTATTCAATAAAATGTTTTAATATACCCAACGACGTCAGCAGCAGCCATTTTGCTATGCACCACATGGTCGAAAATTTGGTAGTCCAAAAAATTTGTTGAAAAACTATGCACTGACATTAAAAAATGCCTACTTATTTCCAGAGACCAGAAAATGCTCTGAAAAGAGCAAACGGTAGATATTTATTTGATGTCATAAAATTCATCGTGATGTGATATTTCCCCGCCGCGGTCATTTGATGAAAGGACCCCCCTTTTTTGTAGTTTTTAATTTTTTTATTAACTAAGCGTGTTAATTTTTCATTTGAAATACAATATTTAGTCATCAAACGTCGCGAAAAATAAGTTGATCCTAGTAAAAACGCCTTTCCCTCTAATATATATATTGTGGCATATGTTTTTGTCCTTCATGTTTTCTGAAGACCTCCTTCTTTACTTATTTTGTTGACATATAATTGTTTTGTATAAAGTTGGAATGCTTGCAGCAGTCTCTTTCATATTTTGCTTACACAACCACATTGTTGGCGTAATGGTTAGCGTGCTCGCCTCTAGTGTCTGGGTTCGATTCCCGGTCGGGTCAATCAAACCAGACTATTAAATTGGTAATTGTTGCTTCTCCGCTAAGCACACAGCATTAAGGATAAAGAGCAAAAGCTAGGAATCTGCATAATGTGTCGGATTGGAGCGACATGTCTACCCGTGGACTGTTGTTTCAGTGAGCTAGCACTATATCTACATTGTACATCTACTAGGTACAGAACTCTATCTTTGCAGACCGTTACGTTCCAGAAAAACTATTGCGCTGCGGTGGCGGAAAAGAGTTAAAAGAATGAAATGTGAAGAGAATATATAATCCAATCAATGGCAAGAAAAAGATTGAAAAATAAAGAATTAAAAGATCCCAAATTGATTTCTGTTCTATAAAAATCCAACTCAGCATGTTGGTTTAGAACAAAGCAGACCTTATCATCATCTTTGAAAATTAAATTGTTCTCGGCATGATATATACTACTAAAAAAAAAAGTTTTGCAACACCTCATTTTTTAAGCATTTATTTTGAATAGAAAAATAAATAATTAAAAAGGCTCCAAAATATTTTCCTTGGTACTTGAGTTGATAAGCGGAGTCTTAACTTTATTTTTCGAGGACTTTTGACCGCACTTTCATTCAACGTTTACATCCGCTGACGTCATCATTTCCCACAAAATCACTGATTTATGTATGAAAGGAAAATGCCAACAAAAATGAACAATGACTACATGAAAGTTTACCTATAAGGTTTTTAAACTGTATTAAGCTTCATTTGCACGTGCAACATGATTTCGATTTTTAATGTGTTCACTGTTCATCACTTTTGTGATGTTAATTGTCATGGGAAGAGGACGTTCTCTAAGCACAAATGAAAGACAGTGGGCCGTTGGTATGCTGCAGGCAGGTCAATCTGCTCGACGAGTTGCAGGTACGTTTGGAGTAGCCCCAAGCACTATTACAAGACTGTTAAATCGATTTACCGCAACCAATTCTGTCACAGATAGGGCTAGGTCTGGGAGACTGAGGGTCACCACACAGCGGCAAGATATACTCGTTACAAACTTAACGTTACGTCACAAGACGGTCAATGCACGCGTTCTACAGTGTGAATTACGGATAAGTGCTGGTGTAAATGTGTCGGATCAGACAATTCGTAACCGTTTGCATGCTGCAAATTTGAGGTCAAGACGTCATGTACGAATACCTTTAACTAGACGTCATCGTAGGCTTCGGTTGGAATGGTGCCGACCTCATTTGCGATGGATACTTCGTCAGTGGGGCAATGTTTGCTTTTCAGACGAATCCAGATTTAATTTGAAATTCAATGATGGTCGTATCCGTGTCTATTGGCGCCAAGGGGAACGTTTTGCTTACGTTAATGTAAGAGAGCATGACCGCTTCGGTGGAGGGTTTGGGCTGGTATAAGTGTCGATCAAAGAACTCAACTGTACATTGTCAATGATAATTTGAACTCGCAGCGGTATATTGATGAAATTTTGAGACCATTAGTGTTACTGTTTTTACAACAAATTGGCCCAAACACCGTTTTCTAAGACCAGGGCTCACCAAACCAGTCGACTTGGGCGACAAAGTCGCCTTCACGACTCTGAGGTCACTCCAACTCGGCCCAAAAGCGAAATTTCAGTCGCCCTGTTATTTTGAGACGTCGCCTATAAATTTTCAATAATCATACTTTTTCTTCAATATTCACGTAAAAGAAGCTCCCATGTTCCTGAAATATGACCCATACAGGGCTTGATGTTCAATATTTTATTCCAAACTCGTTAATTACGTCCTTTTTAAGATCGTTGTGCAGCACATGTTTGTTTTGTGAAAGGTAGGGGAACATGCGGTAGTGGGGAAAGAAACGTTAAAATCTGGATTCATTTTCGGAAGTCTCCCAGATTTTCCCTCACTTTGCCCTTAAGTCAACTGAGAAAGAAGTCGAGTCGCCCTGTTTTTACTATGTGTGGTGAGTCCTGAAGACGATAATGCCAGATCGCACCGTGGGAGAATTGTGAATGACTTTGTAAGAACCAACAACATCGACCGAATTGATTGGCCAGCAAATTCACCGGATCTTAATCCAATTGAACATGTGTGGGACGAATTGGGCCGCAGAGTATACTGTAATAACCCTCCACAGAACCTTCAGGAGTTACGTAACCGCCTAATGCTTAAATGGCAAAACATGCCACAGGATGTTATTCGTCGATGTGTAGACAGTATGAGGAAACGCTGTCAAGCGTGTATCGCCGCTCGAGGTGGACATACAGCCTACTAACCCTGTGTCATCTGCAACGTTTCTTCCATGTGAAACCACTTTTCAACTTACTGGTTTTCTGACCTATCCTGAGAAATGAATTGTTATGTTTAAACGAAAATAAAAATAAAAATTTGTTGGGCATATTTGTCGTCTTGATTTTGTACAATTTTTGTGTTGATACATAACATACATTTGTTTTTATTTAGATATAAATAAGTGTTGCTAAACTTTTTTTGAGTAGTATAGCTGAAAAATTGCTGAATTGGCATTAACAACAATCACTATTTTGCTTACATACCTTGGAAATCCTTCTAAATTTTCACTTTAAAAAATAGGACTGTTGTTTAACTTACTTGTATAATACAATGTACTGCAATCGATTTTTAATGTCATAACCTTATTATTCGTATGTAAATTTTGTCCAAAACTCTTGATTTCTAGTTGGCGGTTCAATTTATCCTAATCCATAAATAGAAAACGACAACTGCACACAGCTTTCCTAATGTTAGTGGAAACAAGTATCTTTTCCCTTGTCCTTTGAAATGCTTAAGTTTAAGTAAATAATATATTGTACAGCAAAATATATGACCTTTGTTTTGCTAATCTTACTGACCTTACTAATATTTAGTGCCTCACAAAAGTTTTTATTGCCATTTTTCTAAAAAAAAACACTAAAAATAAGATCCTTGTACTGTACAAGTTTTGTCTATCTTCCTTATTATATTTCCATGGCTTAATAAATAAGAAACTGCATTGTTCGTCTCGATCAACCTGTAATAGTAGACATTTTAACTCTTTTTCAGAATTTATTGATGTTGGAAAGAAACAAAGAGCCCTAGATGCCTTATATGATGTCATCAAAAGTAAGAAACATCGAACATGGCAGAAAATACACGAACCCATTATGGAGAAATATCTCCAGCTGTGTGTGGAGTTACGTAAGAGTCACATAGCCAAAGAAGGTCTCTATCAATACAAGAACATATGCCAACAGGTAAAGCTTAATATTCTAGTCTTGAGATATCTGTGGACAGTTTTAAGTTTACAAGGAAAAATTAAAATCAAGGTTTTCAATACTTTTAAAACGAGCGATTTGAGTTGGAAGGAAAATCCTGAAAGGGGGGTTCTGTTGAAGCCACTACATTTTGATCTAATGAAGTACTTTGTAGATCTTTGTGTAAATGTATTACCTATAATGTTTCGTTCTTCAAAGTTGGGTTTTTTTTTATGATTTATAGGTGAACATAAAATCACTTGAAGATGTGGTGAGAAAATATATTAACTTGGCTGAGCAGAAAACTGAAGATGCCAGACAAGAATCACATCAGGTTGTTGTAGACATTGATGATTTGGACCAACCTGACACCCCAGAAAGGTAAAATATAACTTGACGTAATTAATAATAGAAGATATGTCCGTAATGATCTATTAATGTATGTTAAGTAGTAAACATTCCAAACACATAATAACTTTGTAAAAGTCAGTGGTCATAAGTTATAACAATCACAGGGCGTTTTTATTGCAAAGAAACCAGTTTGAGTTTGGTTTTCTGGTTTGAAACTAGTTCATTGGTTTGTCCTTTGCAATAAATACATGTAGATGGTTTTATACATATAAATAATAATGGCCGACTTGTATCAGGGTTTCAGCCAGGATTTTGAGACCATTAGTCACTTTTGTGCAGCAGAATTTTTTTTTCTAAATATGAATAGACAAGAATATAATGAGCTTAATCTTATAATAATTTACTTTTGATCTAATACCATACAAGTTGTAATA
>MJUT01037529.1:135881-157100 GCA_002080005.1 Gigantidas platifrons
TTTTTTTGAAATCTTACTGTGCTTTGTCTAATACTACCACACAAATTGTAATAACCCCCTCCCCCACACTTTTTGAAATGTTACTGTGTATTAACTCATATTTGTGGTCTTCAGCAGAAAAAAATATGCCTCTGCCAATTTGCCCAATGGTCCAACTTGTAATAAAATATATATAAACAAACGTCAAAAACTGGAGAAAGTTGTAAAATAAATTATTATTTCTCAGACCTCGTAATCAAATTGCAACAACTGGAATAAAAATGTACTGTACTGTAGTTATTTTTTTTTATTGCAGACACGTGTCTGTTTGTAAATAGTTCTATAAATAGAACGCAATTGTTACCCGGATGCAGATCGATAAAAATCTGATGGGTCCTCGTGCAGTGCATTTCAACAAATTGAATGACCAACTGTTGCATATAAATGAACATATTAAATATGAGAACTAAGATTTCATGTCACAGAAATGGGAATAATAAATTAAGTTCGTTTGCTTAAAAGTAGAAATCAAAGTAACTTCGGTGGATGCGTACTGCATTTTTGATGGTGCCATTTTTATTTTAAAGTTTCTTTAATCACAATTTATAACTTTTGGAGAGAATCACTTTCAAAATACTTAATGGATACGAAAGATTTCAATAAACATGATACATGTATTGACCTTTTCATAAATGAAACGTGGCAACAATAGTTCGTTATTCCAGACATTGTGACGAATCGTGCAACGAATGACGATTACAAAAATATGTCCACTTTCAATACACTGTGGCATTTTGAGTACACTATATGTCATAACTATAATAAAAAAAAAAGATCATTATCGTTGATTGAATTCTTTGTCTGGATCATTATCTTTAACCAGGTAAATCAAGCCAGGTGAGATCAAAGATTGTGCAATCAAAACAAAAATTCTATAATCCGTTGATTGGCTTATGACATATCATAAAATTGTCATTGTAGTGACAACTAATTAGTTTTAATCAGCAAATGAAGAAGAAAAATGGATTTTTACAAACATTTTTTTATGATTTTTTGAAAATTCAAGTGGCGAATTGGGTACGGGAATTACTCGTCACTTACGAATATCAATCGTCAATGACGAAAGTGATGAGCGCTAGCTGAATCACTGTGTATGTGATCACCAATTTAATGCAATATATAAAAGAGTATATTTTTTTTTTCTTCAAAATAGTATTACAATAGACTTTTTAAAGTTTCATGCTTGCGTCAGACAAATTTGCAAGACAGCAATCATTTAACCCTTCATGTAGACTTTGCAGTCAAAAAAGGCTCATTAAATCAGTTGAACATAAATGATTATCACTGGTACAGCATGGATGGTCATTAAATTGCTCTAAATAATCAAACTGTTCGAGACAAATGCTGCACTCCAAAATCAAAACTTCAGCGGTCGCCATTTTGAACAGATGTCAAACCGTCGAAACCACACCCGGAGGTGGTTTGATGAGTATTGGAAACTAGTATCAGTTTAACGCCGATAAATGAAAAAAAACGGTTTGGGTTTAAAACTGGTTCAAAACCAGTTTGGACAATAAATACAAATGTACAAAGTTTGAAAAACCGAGTTAAAACCTAAATTGGTTTCTCTGCAATAAAAATGCCCACAATATAGGGTAAAGTTTTGGCTATATTCTCCTTGTATCATGGCAGAGGAAAATATAACATTGGTAGAAAAGCACTGTCACATAAACTTCCTGAATCAGATACTGTTTACCACTCTTTTTAATTTCCTCTTGTAGTTGAAATTATTTTTTGTCATGTAAACATTGTAAATAATAATAATATTGAACAGATAACTATTACATCTCATATCAATCTTTACTTTCTTTTTCAGTTTGTTACTTAAAGTTGTGAGTGGAGAAGACACACAGGATAGAACAGACAGAGCTATCTTAACACCATGGGTTAAATTTCTGTGGGAATCATACAGACAATGTCTTGATTTACTGAGAAATAATTCTAGGGTGGAACGACTGTATCAAGATATAGCACAACAAGGTATGATGAAGATCAATAGAAGAATACTTTTATAGAGTCGACACCTGGATCTAAAATTGTAATTGAAATAGTTGTGTTTAAATTGCTATTTTACATGTTTTAGTTGCAACTTTCATTAAAGGTACTATAATCTTTAGATATGCAATTATTGCAAAACTTACACTCCAAGTAGTTCAAATTTAACTTGAATCTTATTAACCTCCTTTATGGTGTAATGGCTAAAATGCTTGCATAGACTTCAGTGTAGGTCGTGAGTTTGAGCTCTGCTCGGGTCAAGCCAAAGACTTTAACAATGTAATTTGCTGCTTCTCTGCTAAGCACTCAGCATTAAGATTAAGAGGAAAGACTGGTTGGCTCCAAATCAGGATAATGTGTCTGTGAAACGGCTGACATTCCTACCTGTGTACTGTTATTGAGTGAGCTAGTACTATAAAAGTCCATCTAAATGTGTTGGTCTAGTACAAAGGGGTCATCATTATTTCATCTAAATGTAACTTGCAACTATCACTCACTAAAATTACTATGCTTTAGACTAGAGGACTAGTAGAAGTGTCTACAGACTGTAAATTTGGAACAAACATAAGTCTTCTTACAGGTATGCATCTTGATGACTGATAATTAGAAGACACAAAACAACTTTTTTAAATTGATTTTTTAGACCAATTTTATCTGCACATTATTTGTGAAAAAATCATGCCTTTACTTTTATTTTTTACAGCTTTTAAATTCTGCTTTAAATATGGAAGAAAAACAGAGTTTAGAAAACTATGTGATAATGTAAGTACCAAACTGTATTGTTGATAAAATTAGTAGTCAATAGCCAATTTCTAGCATGAATTTCACAGGCTCAAGAAAGTTCTGTGTGTAATAGTTTTTATACGTCCGCAAAAAAAATTGCCGCTATATTTGTTAGGATATGTCATTGTAGTCCATCTGTATACACAATGATTTCCATTGACCCATTTCTAAACAAGAGGCCTTGAGGCTTGATCACTCCTATAACTTGGACTCCCTCCTTGGAAATTATATTTTCACTGCCAATTTATACAGTACACAAATTATATTTATGTTTAAGTTTCAAATTAGAAAATGTTCTTTTTGAAAACAAAATGGATTTTTTTAATGAATGACATTTGTTACTGTAAATTCGGAAATTATTGCGTTCATTTATTATTGCGATCTTCGAAAATTTTCACAGATTGCAATTTTTATTATTGCGAAGCATGAAGTCCTCCTCTAGTACAAATGGATACATATGATTCTGTAATACGAGGTTTAATTATTGCGATTTCACTTCAGTCGCATTTTTCGCAATAAAAAAACATTGCAATAATTTCTGAATTTACAGTACTTATTTCATGTTGACAATGGCATTTTATTTGTTTACTTTCAGCTTAGAACACACTTGGGATTGGTTCATAAACATCAACACCAGCAGACTGCTATAAATCTAAACAACCCGGACTCACAGGCCATGCATCTGGAGACCCGTCTTGTACAGCTAGATAATGCCATTAACATGGAACTGTGGCAGGTTTGTATATATCAAAGTTAAGCTGAACATGAAGAAAAAGGTCATCTGAAGAAATATAGTATAACTAATCGTAGATTTTGAATATCAAAATAAGATCACGAGAGACCAAGTACGCATAAGGATTTAAACGAGTGGGCGGAACTTGTTCCGTCCACGAGTTTAATCCTTAATGCGTATTCGGTCACGAGTGGTCTTATTTTGATATTAAAAATCTATGATTAGTTATACTGTTTATTATATAGACTTCCAAAATGTCTTTTATATTATTTTATTTAATTTGTATATTTCATTCCACACGTATGAATCTACGAGCAATGATAGTGTGTAATCAATATGGCCGCACATTCAAGTGTTGTCGCTTCGATGAAAAAAATTGGAAATTTAAATGAAGGACGAGTTTCTGAATTTTATTTGAATATGGGCGGATTTGTAAAGTTGTTGTGGAAAAATTCATTGCAATTGTGACTAATGTCAGTCTGATTTATCTGAGGAACCAGGCACGATGTGTTATTATTGTCCGAGTCGTGTGTATTTCAAGTGTAACAAAATTCGAACTAAGGAATGAATCAATGTCCTCAAATGAAACGTTTTGAAATCTACCCGACTGGGCTTTAGTTTGATATACATTTTCATTTGTATTGCCATTGGAATTTGGAACATTTGTTTGGACATCTAGAATATTAAATTCTTGCATTTCCACATTTTCCAAGTCAAAATCATTTTCTTCTAAAAATTTGGAGACTACAGCTGCCGTATATGCGTCACAATGATCAGACATTTTGTTTTGTTTTGTTTTAATTTTACGATTGTTCAAAGCAGACGATTTGTCATTGAAAAGGGGTGGTGAAAGGAATTAGGAAACTGACAATCTACAATGCACTTTTAACAATGCCGTTGTTTGTTTATATGTAAATCTGTTGTGTTATGCTAGTTAAATGATTCGATTTAGAATAAGCAAGTGTTCGATTTTAATGTATCAATAAAATGATTCAATTAAAATAATTTATAAAAGTACTAAAACTTTTTCATTTGTTTAATTGTTTCAGTTTACAATCATGTGTGTATTCACCGTAACACAACAAGGGACGTAACCACTACACTTAAAGTTGTCTAAAAGTAGTTCTGGCGGGAAAAAACTGATATTTCACATGTGAAATATCGGAATTTATTTCACGGATAAATCTCCATAATTCACACCTATCTATATAATAAAGGCCAATATTACACACAATCATGTCTGTAAGGAAGATATGCGATGTGATATGATTTTCATTACTGCTTTTGGGGTAATAATTTAAGTATGTCACTTTTTTTCCTAAATGTATGTTTTTATAGGATGTACACTGTGCGGGTAGCTCAATTGACTAGTAAAGTTGTAAAATATATTACACAAGTTAAATGTGAGGTTGATCATATATATAAAGTTTCAGATGTTATTTGCAATGTTTCATTTTCCTGTAACTATTAACCCCATCTGTTGGCATGCTTGCCTCTAGTGTGGTAGATAGTGGGTTCGAGTCCCAATCAGGTCAAAACAAAGACTATAAAATTGGTATTTGTTGCTTCTCTGCTAAGCATGGAGCATTAAGGAGAAAGAGCAAAGACTGGTTGGCTCGAAATCAGGATAATGGGTCAGAGTGGGGCGACATGTCTATCTGCAGACTGTTGTTTCAATAATTTAGCACTAAAAATCCAAAGCAGACCTCGTCATCATTTCATTGAAAATTAACTTGTTCTCGCCATGATATAGCTGAAAAATTTCTAAGTTGGTGTTAAGCAACAATCACTCACTTGCTCATGTATCTATTTTGTAGGAAGCTTTCAAAGCAGTTGAGGACATCCATGGCTTGATAGGACTCTCTAAGAAACCAACAAAACCATCCTTAATGGCCAATTATTACCAAAAGTTAGGGCTGGTATTTTGGAAATCTGGAAACCAACTGTTCCATGCTTCCACTCTCCATAAAATGTTCCATTTGTCACGAGAACAAAGGAAGAATTTATCCCAGGAGGAATTACAGAAGTAAGTAATAGGACAATAATTAAAAGTTTGTTGTGACCTAACATTATGACTTTTATTTTAACCTCATTGTACTATTTATGTTAAAAAAAATGTCTTCCAATTAGTCATACACATTTAATGAAATTAACGGTTTTCGTGAGAGATCTGATGTTAATGAAAATGAAGGCATCAAATTTCGACATAAAACTTGCTACCATTATGGCCTTCTCAAGTTATGGATTGGGAAATATCAGACCATCTATTTTTGGAATGGTCTGAATGGTATCCCTATAGAAACAAGATTGCAGTACCTTTTTGACCAGATATGATAATATGATTTCTTTGGAATTCTTTTGTAGAATGGCATCAAGAGTGTTATGTGCAACATTAGCTATTCCTATTCCTGCTTCAAGAAATGCCATTGATCAGTTGTTAGAAAGTGACGAGCAGGCAGTAGATAAACAAAGACGTTTAGCTCAACTTTTGATGCTCCAAAATCCACCGAAAAGAACAGCTCTGATTAAAGATCTTGTAAGTTGTGGGACCTTTTCACCTTTTATGCTTACCTCAGAAACCACTGGCGCTACCTGAACCGACCTTTTAAAGACTGATCTATGAATGTATGAAAAATACAATATAAAATGTACATGTACACAATTGGAATCCTTATATAGCCATAGACATGACCACATGACACATATTGGTATGCGTGGAATGTTTTAACCTACACATGACACATGTTTGTATGCATGGAATGTTGCCTTGGTGTTGCTATACAGTATTTTGTTGCTGTTTAGTGTCAGAAGGGGCAGATATAAAAATAAATGACATGTCTACTTGAGATTCAATTACTGACTTCTCAAATGTTGTTCATTTGATAATAACTCTTAACTTAAGTTCCCAGTAGTGTTTAATAGTTAACAAGATGATAACATTATTATAATGAATTAGTTGTATTGAGGTGAAGGACAGTATAAAGAACTGTTTTAACTAAAACCTCGTCTTCACTGAAAATTGTGACAGTTGATTTATTGTATGATTTTGATATACCGGTATTATCTAGTAACATTAAAGTATATAGAAATGGTCTGAAACTTGATGCCACTGGCCACCGATCACTTCCAGCAAGTAATTACTCGTTAAGAGTTACTGCAAGTTTTATCTTGCAAGTCCAGGAACGTGGCATTATCAGATCACAAGACACTTGTTTATGTCCAGTCCTTTGGGCTAGCTAGTTATGTTTTTGATTCATTCCTCCCAATGAATGGATGCCCCTTTTGGAAGGATTAAACTCCCAACAGTGTACTAATTTACATTTTATTTAAGCTTGTAAATGTTTTATGATGCCACTGTCTGTTCTTGTACATTGCAATTAGTTATAAACAGTAGCACAGAAGGAGAATCTGTAATGTCATTGCGTTGCTAGACAGTATTTTTGTAGCTGTTTGGTGTCAAATGGAGCATAAGAAATCATTGGCTGTTTTCTCAAATGTAGTACGTTTGAAACATTCTTTCCTGTAGACACTTTAGTATATAGGATGATTTTTCAAACCTATTGTCTACATCAGTACAAACAATATTTTTATTTAGCCTAATTTCTCATGGTGTGATATATTCATCATTCATAAATATTATTATACATGTAAGTGGGGAGCATAGGTGACCAGTGTGTTTCTTCTCAAATTTTGTCTACCAAGTTTACTTATTACCAGTCATGTTAATGTTTCCTATGACAACTGTAACAGTGGTTACTGCAACATTGAAGAGACCTGTCAAGCTAGATAAATAAATATATATTGATTTATCGTGTTTATCATATTGACATAGAAATATTTAGAATTATGCAGATTCAGAACTAGCTCTTGTTATCAATTTTGTATCTTTAGTAACAGTAGTTTATTTATTCTTGTAGGTGAAATACAATGTGATTCAATATGTTCATCCAGAGTTACAGAATTTGTATCAATATCTTGAGATGGAGTTCCATCCTCTGAAGCTACATGAAAAAGTCAAATCATCCATGGACTTCATCACTCAGAACGATGATCTAAACCAGTATCTTAATTCTCTAGAAGAAATTGTCATCACAAGAGTATTGAAACAGGTAATTTGATGGAAAAAGTGAACTTGTTTATGTAATGTTGTGCAGTTGATTAACTGTTAGGGTCAGAAGGTGAAAATGGCGAAAACCTTTTATCAGTGGAGGAGTACCTGTATATTAGAAAACTACTGCAAGTCAGTCTTTGCCAAAATTTATCTCATGGTATCGAGTATCACAGTTGTGATAGGCACTGATTTCATAGGTATATGTAAATCCAACATCCATACAATCACGACCCTATAAAATTATTGACGATCATTACATATTACAATTATTTTTTTACCTATGCCTTGGCGTTGCTAGACAGTATTTGTTGCTGTTTAGTGTCAGAAGGGGCAGATATTAAAATAAATGACTTGTCTACTTGAGATTTAAGTTATTGACTTCTCAAATGTTGTTCATTTTACATCAGATTTTATTTACTTCACTGTATAGAACAGACTTTTTCTCAGTAAAAAGTAATTATCCTTGGCATTAAGGAAGGATCACTCGCTTGCTCTAGTTTTATTCGTAATAAGAACAGATTGTTGAATACTCCTCTCTATAGTATATTGTATATTTCATCATAAGTACATAAGTCGTATTGTCTTGACGTTGCAAGACAGTAGCCATCAGTCCAGTTCTACTAAGTAGTGTCCCTGTCAGTCATAAATATGGGGGAAAAGATGGGTTTTAATTTATTTTTCTTGTTTAATTATTAAGACTTACGAGAATCAGATTTAGGGATGGGATTTCCATACCTACCCCCATCTAGAACCCATGTGTCTGGTTTGGGCAAACTCAAATGTAAGGGGTAAAATCCAAAGCCCAAGTAATGAGTCCAGGACTCTTCAAGACAAGTTGCCAGTATCTCGGACAGACTTTTCAATAAATTATAATTTAAATCATTACATATTTAGATGATTTTCTTTGCCTTGGCGTTGCTATACAGTTCTCANATGTTGTTCATTTTACATCAGATTTTATTTTCATAGAAAACCAGTATTTAATCATAAAACAGTCTATTGGAATACATAATTGATTAACAATTAGTTAGACTAGTGTTCAACAGTCACAGTTGGGCCAAATGGAATATGATCCCATTTGAAAAGAGACCACTTATTCAATATCCCATCCATGCTAATTCACGTTATTGAGAACCCCATGATTTTTTAAAATCTAGAATGAAAATTGACCAAAATGACCGTTAAATAATGTTACACTGATATAATAGGATCAGCGCTGACTGACCATGGTAGTTTGAGATCAAATAACACATAAAATCAATCAGGAGGGTTTTAAACTGACTAATATATTTGTTTGTCTGCTGGAGATTAGCTTATATTACCCACCTATCCTTAGCAATGCCCAATAAAAAGTTACATGTGACGAAAATTACCGTTCACCTAAATGAAAACTACGCTATCTCACACCCTCTGGCTCCAATGTTTTTAGCTCACCTGACTCAAAGGGTCATGTGAGCTTTTGTCATCACTTTGCGTCCATCGTCCTCGTCTGTAAACTTTTCATACTTTCTTCTTCTTCTTCTTTGAAACCACTGAACTGATTTGGACCAAATTTGGCAGAAATGTTCATTGGGAGGTCCTCTACTAAATTTGTTATTTTGGTGCAGATCGGAAATCCAACATGGCCGCCAGGGCCAATAATGTGTTCTGATTGGTTGAAACTTTGAAAATCTTCTTGTCAGAAACTACTCAGCCGATGGAATTGTAACATTATAGAAATGATGACTGGATGGTCCTCTACTAAATTTGTTATTTTTGTGCCGATCGCATATCCAAGATGGCCGCCATGACTCGACTTAGTTTTAACATAGAACCCAATGGGAAAAATGTTTAAAAAAATTTTCCTCTGAAAGCAGTAAGTAAATTTAAAGCAAACATGACATGAATGGTCCTTAGGTGGTAAACTTTTAAAATTATGTCCTATGACCCCGACCTCCATCCAAGATGGCCACCGTCAGCGAACATAGTTTTAACATAGGACCCTATGGGAAAAATGTTTAATTTTTATTTCCTCTGAAACCAGTTACCGTCTTTTTGTGTCTATTAAACGCACTGGTGCATAGAATGCACCCCTTTCCTCCCCAAAAAATCTGGGAAAATTCTAGTTCCTATCTATAGAACGCAGGAAATTCAGTAAAAAATTCACGGCAGAAATCCTCGTTCAAACGGCAAAATACTGCTTACCACAGATCACGTATTTGTTAATCCATGTATTTTTGATAAATTTTAGACAGGGAAATGTTAAATTAGTTTTGTTAAAAAAGTTTAAACCAATTATTCTACATTTTGCAAGTGAAAATTAGCTGTTTTGTGAATGCAGGAAGTTTATCGGTAATGTTGAATTTGAAAACAAGTTCAAAACGGCAATGAAAATGATACGGATGGAGCAGTTGATTTTTTTGTCGTTCTTTACGTGAATTATGGTTGTTTTAAATAATAAATATGTAGATATGTTTAATCTTTAATCAGTATTAATTCATCAAATAATGAACCGTTCATGTGATCAAAGATAGGCAAGCTTGGGTCAAGCTTGAAATAGTAAGTAATTACGATCGATTCAAAGAAAGTGAAAACAATACAAAAGTAATAACATTAATTAAGACCTGATCAAAGAGATTATAATTTCTTTTGAAATGTACTCATATTGTGCCACTGCTACAATATATTATATAATATTGACAGGTGTCCCAGTAAGTTCAATTATCTTTTCACACCTTGTTATACAATATACTGTCCTTGACCTTGTCAACTGCTGAAGTGCTGTAAAAATCGATAATTCAAACAAAGGTTCAATACCCAAACACAGGTAATTTCACCCCAGGAAAAAATAGATTGAAAAAAAAAGTAAAATATCACACCTCTGATAGCAAACATTTGACAGTTATTCCTGCATTCGTATGGACAATTAGTTCCGAACAACGACACCAATGTACATGTATGATTATTGACAAACATCGAGAATATTTACATACCTTTCAAAAAGGCAATGAAAAAGCAATAATTATAATTTTTATACAATTTTATTTTAAATAACACATAGGTATATAATGAACACAATTAATGTTATTTGAACAATAATTCACCGATCATTGGGAATATTGCCGTCCGTGACCTCGAAGCTATGCTACCGGCAACTCTCTGCGTGACCTGAAAAAAAATGTCTGATACTTGCTCCTATGCATAAAACGCACCCCACCTACAAATTATCCTTTTAAAGCTTAAGACCGCGTTCTATACTTACCTAAAAACGGTAGCCAATTTAAAACAAACATGGCATGAATGGTACTTAAATGGTCAACTTTCAAAAGTATATCCAGTGACACAGACCTCCATCCAAGATGGCCGCCATCAGCGGACCATTGGACTGTATGGGAATTTCATTGAAAAACCTTTTTGTGAGAAACTACTCAACAAATTGAATATTTTGCATTATATGAATGTTACTTGGATGGTTCTACACCTGATCTATTATTTTGGTGCAGATTGGAAATTCAAGGTGACCTCCATTGACGGATGAAGTTTAACATACCTGTAGGTCCTTTACCAGAATTGTAATTTTGGTGCTGATCGGTAATTAAACATGGTTGCCATGGGTAGATAATGTTTTCTGATTCGTCAATCTTTAAAAATCTTCTGGTCAGAAACTACTGATTCAATTGAATTTGTTTTCTGGTGTGAATGATCTATGGATGGTCCTCAACCTAAATTGTAAATTTGGTTCTGATTGGAAAATCAAGATGGCCGCCATAGACGAACAAAGTTTAACATAGAAGCCTACAAGACCCAATGGGAATTTGTACTGAGTTGTTCTTCTCAGAAGTACCAAGTCAGTTGACTTGATTTGTTCTATGCTGCTGCTATCTGCAAACAGAAAGACTTGAAAAATATGCTTGTTGATAACCTTCTTCAAGAATTAAAACTTAAGCAGTCTAATATACTTACCATGGGAGATTTTAATTTTGACTTTAGGTTTTCAGAATTTATGGAGCACACATTCAATAGTAAGCAAATTGTGTCTTTAAGTCGCAAGAAAATATGAATCTTTGTTAGACTTCACGTTCCTAAGGATTTACCCTGCCAATTATTACCAGGTGAGCGATGACAGGCTCTCCAGAGCCTCTAGTTATAATAATTGTTTTTAAACATTTGACCCCTCAGGGTGTGAGACAGCTTTGTCTCTCCTTCATCAGAGTGAGATATAATTTAACAATGCCACATATTTCTGTTTGTCCCAAGCCAGAAATTTCATTTCTGATGGTTTCTGTTTACATATTTTTTGTTTATCTTTTCCTTATCAAATAGAGAAATGGTTCATATATTTTCACAGAAGTTTGTGTCAGATTATGCACAACCAATATTGCCTTGGCGTTGCTATACAGTATTTTGTTGCTGTTTAGTGTCAGAAGGGGCAGATATTAAAATAAATGACTTGTCTACTTGAGATTTAAGTTATTGACTTCTCAAATGTTGTTCATTTTACATCAGATTTTATTTTCATAGGAAACCAGTATTTAATTATAAAACAGTCTGTTGGAATACATAATTAACAATTAGTCAGACTAGTGTTCAACAGTCACCAGGGCTCGAAATTAACGCTAGCAAGCAGGCAAATTGCTAGTTGAAATTTCAATTTGCCTTAATTTTGCTAGTGAATAAAGTTAGAACTAGCAGAATTTTGCTAGTTGCAACAAATTTTGTGTTCAGAATCGTATCTGAACTATGGCAAACGTGTAAATTTTTTTCTCGCAAGATCGGTAAAGATCGCATTGACTTCATAAAAAAGGACGGTATAGTTACATTGTACGCATTTGTCCGAGAAATACGAATATTTACGTCTCTGTCCGAGAAATACGAACAACCATACTGGTTCCCGATTTTTAAAATAACATCTGGTTGTAATTTTTACAGTTCAAGTTACCAGTCGAAATGTCAAAAAGAAGAAAAGTTTCTGATCACGATATCGATCGAGACGTTACAAAAATTACGAAATTCTTTCGCCAAGTTTCAGGTAGATTTATAATTGTGATTATAGTATTTACAGTGACTAAGAGGAAATAATCGTGAAAATCGTTGTGTGACAGCTGTTACACTATCGTATAAAGGCAGCCTGTCTGCTTGCAAGAAATTCTTGAAGAATCATTTTTAGAATGGCAAGATTACGATTTTCGTTTATCCAACTTTGGCCTAGGTAGAGTAGGCAGGGTCTGGAATTACTTTTTCATTGATACTACCAAAGATTTCATATTCTTATGAAACAACTATACCTCATCTGTCTAAATTAAAAAAAATGAAGTCCTGAAAAGTGAAATAACCTTTATATGTTCAGACCCCAATGACAATGTGAAATCATTAAATACAATTATCGTGTTTTTAACAGAAGTGATCTCATTATTTTATTCAAATAGTTATTATTGCTCTGTTTCCATCTTGATTAACTCCAACTCATCTCCTTTATACAATTTTCACACACAAAAAAGCAACAACAACAACAAAAATAACAGACAGGCATATTTCCTTTACTGGCTGTACAATAATTATTCTGTCACATTACATGATCAAAGATAAAACAGTCATTAATTATATCTTGGTAATAATTATATAATTATTTGAGATGAAAAAAGTTCAGTACATGCACAGTGATGCAGCATGCCTACAGCTTTTTTTCATTTGAGGTTACATGTACTCCTACTCCACCAATTTGGGGGTACATGGAATTTTTTGAGGGTACAGTGTGTGGCTCTTTATATTACTGTCCAATAAAAGCCAGAATGTCCAGGAGCGACTTACTTAATGGTCAAGGACGCCTTTCACAATGCGATATAGTCAGAGACAGTGAATTGCTTAAATTAATAAAACATATAAAACCTTACAGTCTTATTGTTACATACATGTATTTCAATGAAAATAACATACATTTTTTGTTAAATTTGGTTGCTAGTCAGGTCAGTCTGTTTGCTAGTAGATTTTTATTTAACTAGCAAAGTTTTGCTTGTGGTGAAAAAAGTTAATTTCTAGCCCTGGTCACAGTTGGGCCAAATGGAATATGATTACATTTGAAAAGAGATATCCCATTTATACTGATTCACAGTACATGTATTGAGAACAACATGATTTTTTAAAGTCTAGAATGAATATTGACCATTAAATAAAGGTACACAGATATAATAGAATAAACTCTGACTGACCATGGTAGTTTGAGATCAAATGACACATAAAGCCAATCGGGAGAGTTTTAAGCTGGCCCTTTAGTACAATGACCGGTAATTCAAGGTGACTGTAAAGGCAAGTTTGACTAATATGTTTGTTTGGCTGCTGGAGATCAAATATCAAGAGGGAGGGTTGGGATCCTATTTCTCAGATCTGAAACAAAATAATCTTGTGTTTGCTAGAGATCAGCTTATCTTGCACACCTTACCAATGCCTAATATAAAAAGTTACATGTGAGGAAAATTATCATTCACCTAAATGAAGACTAGGCTACCTCACATCCTCTGGCTCAAATATTTTTTATAATAATTGTTTTTAAACATTTGAGCCTTCAGGATGTGAGACAGCTTTGGCTCGTCTTCATCAGAGTGAGATATAATTTAACCATGCCACATATTTCTGTCTGTCCCAACCCAGAACTTAGATTTCTGATAGTTTCTGTTTACATTTTTGTTTACTTTTTCTTACCAAACAAGTGATTCATATATTTTCACAGAAGTTTGTGTCAGATTATACACAACCAATATTGCCTTGGCGTTGCTATACAGTATTTTGTTGCTGTTTGGTGTCAAATGGGGCAGATATTAAAATAAATGACTTGTCTACTTGAGATTTAAGTTATTGACTTCTCAAATGTTGTTCATTTTACATCAGATTTTATTTTCATTGGAAACCCGTATTTAATTATAAAACAGTCTATTGGAGTACTTAATTAACAATTAGTCAGACTAGTGTTCAACAGTCGCTGTTGGGGCAAATGGAATGGAATATTATTGCATTTGAAAAGAGACCCTTATTCAATATCCAATCCATACTGATTCACGTTATTGAGAACAGTTAATTAGCCATGATTTTTTAAAGTTAAATAAAGGTACACTGATATAATAGGATAAGCTTTGACTGACCATGTTAGTTTGAGATCAAATAACACATAAAATCAATATCGAGGCCCTTTAGTGCAATGACTGGCTGCTGGAGGGAGGGTTGTGATCCTATTTCTCAAATGTGAGACAGGATAATCTTGTGGTTGCTAGGGTGTGAAATCAGCTTATCTCACACACCCTGTCCTTAGCAGTGGTTATTACAAGTGTTACCTGTGAGAAAAATATTGTTCCTCTAAATGAAATTGATGCTATCTCACACCTCTGGCTGAAATATTTTTATTTCTCAACCTTTATATGTCTCAGTTTAGAATAAGAATATTTTAGCCCTTGGGGTGTGAGATGGCCTTGTCTCACCTTCATCAATGTGAAAGATATTATTAAGCCATTCCACACATTTCAATCTGTCCCAAGCCAGAATCTAGATTTATGCTGGATAATGGTTATGTCACAAGATTGCGTCAAATATTCACCACCAATATTGCCTTGGCGTTGCTATACAGTATTTTGTTGCTGTTTGGTGTCAAATGGGGCATATATTAAAATAAATGACTTGTCTACTTGAGATTTTATATTTAAGACTTCTCAAATGTTGTTCATTTGATATACACACATCTTAAATATTGATTAAGATTCATTTTCTTTGTTAATATGAGTATCATGTTGATGCACTAAAACCCTTGTTTCAGGTGTCACAAGTTTACCAGACCATTGAGTTTTCAAGACTTGCAGCTCTAGTACCATTTGCATCAAAATTTAGACTGGAAAGACTTGTTGTAGAATCTGCTCTAACACTTGAACTGCAGGTAAACCATTAAGAACCACATTAGGTGAAATCGAGACTCATGGTACCAGTAATTTACTGCCACTCTTACTACAGGCCTCAATTTAATCTATCATTTTGGTTTCAATGACAACTTTTAAAAGATAGCAGTCTCCTTCTTAGATTAGAATGCAACTATCGAAACCCATGTTGTGCAAAGATTTCCCCCACAAAAAGTAATCTTTGCACAAGTTGATATCAAAGAATTAATGTTATTTCACAGGTAGTTGAATGTTAATTTCATCAGGTATAATTATTTCTCTATGTGAAGCTAATTGGGTCAATATAAGTCCATGATATGTTTGAAATTAAAAAAAAATATGATTACTAAAGAAATTGTTGAGATAAAGTTTACAGTTCTAAGTTCTCCATGCGTTTTATGTCAGTTGAATATTTGTAAAAATATGATCTTTATTATAACACAATATATACAAATAAGTTGGCGGAGATTGTTGATTTTCTCCAATAAAGTATTCACCATGATGATACGATGTACAGTGGAATCTGTCTAATCCGACACACCAAGGGACCAGGAAAATGTGTCGGATTGTACAGGATGTCGGAATACTCAGGTTTTATTTATGTTAGCAGAACTACTTTGGGACCATAAATTTTTGTCAGATGTCGGCAAACTCAGGTGTTGGATTGCACAGGTTCCACTGTATATATCTTTAATGTTGATTTTCTCCAATAAAGTATTCACCATGATAATACAATGTATATATCTGTAATGGCAGTAGTTTTATTTATTCAGGTTAGGATAGACCACAGAAGTAAGTCGCTCAGTTTTGGTACAGATTTAATGGTGGCCCAGAAAGAAGATGTCCCTGAAGGTCCTTACATACAGAGTATGCCAAGTGAACAGATTAGAAATCAACTGACATCAATGTCCAGAGTGCTACATAAAGCTATAAAACTTGTTCAACCTGAGGATAGACAGGTAGATACTGAGAGTCAACTATCACAAAGAAATACTGGCAAAAGTTTGTTCTGTTTTGCTGTCAAAAACGATCCCACATTTGATATAGCTCACCTGGACAAAAGGTCTATGATATATTGTCATCACTGTGTCCACCTGAATTCGTTAGATTTCAACATGGCTGTTAGGGCCAATTGTGCTTTCTGATTGGAATAATTTTCCAAAGTCTCTCAAGAAAGCAGGCATGATGGAATTGTTCCTTGGTATGAATTACCCCCTTAAAAGATTGTTTCTTTGTCAATTGGAAATCCAAGATGGCGGCCATCGCAAGACAAAGTTTTTACATAGGACCATATTAGGAAATGTTTAAGATTATTCTTTATATCTGAAACCACTTTAATAACCATTCGAGACCAAACTTGGCTGGAATGTTCTATTGATGGTCCTTCACAAAATGCATGTTATTCAGGGTTCGTACGGGTCATGGAATCCTGGAAAAGTCATGGATTTTTATTTTGTAAAATAAAGGCCTTTAAAAGTCATGGAAAGCTGTATTTTATCGAAAAGTCCTTGAATAGTCATGGAAAATTATTATTTGAGTGTAATCTTTATTAAATGTATTCAAACATCTAAAATCAAGAGATTCTCCCGATTTCTGTCGTAACTGTTTCCTTTAGACGTACTTGAAACAAGGCACCAGTTGCGGTAAATGTAAAATAAGGATTTTAATTTCGTTTCTTTAAAATTATTTGTAAAAATGTGCAACCGGAAGTATAGAGTGGTTTCCTAATGTTCTACAGTTTCCAGCATTAAACGGTGTTGCAGTAGGAAACCAGATATTGGAAAACATATTTTTGGCTTTTAAAATGTCAGGCAACTGCCATTTTCAGATCAAGTGGTTAGATAACCCTGAATATAAAAAGATGGTTGGATATGGGAAGTAGTGAGAGCAAAGCAAAAGGCTCATTTGGTCAAAAGGAATTTGATATTTCGAATATGGGTGAAACTGCCCTTGAAGAAGAGCTCAGAGGAGCACTAAGCATTGTGATTTTTCTAAAAATAAATCATCTACCAGTTTTATAATATAGCTCGCTTATGAGGTGTGTATTTCGATATTTTGAAAATGACAGCTTCCACATACAAATACAACATGTAGTTTTTGCCACAAAATGGCTGGAAACTGTTCTTTTAAAATTAAATGGCTTGAAAAGCCAGAATATAAGTGTCTGTCTCCAATACAGAACAAAGCTGCATCATGTAATGTGTGTATAAAGGATATTAACATCAGTAATATAGGAGGAAGAGTGCACTTAAAAGTCACATTTAGTCAACAAAACACTCTGAACATATAAAAAAAAGCAGTTTGAGACTGTCAGGGTGGGTTAATAATCAAGTGGAACAGCCAGTGTCCAGCCTACAAAAAAATTATTGGAGGAGTCTGTGGCAACAACAGATTTCATAAAAGTGGAGATATAATGTTGACATTACACATGTAAAACACCACTTTTCTTTCATAAGTTGTACATACATTGTACAGGTTTTTCAGAGTATGTTCCTAGATTATATGATAGCAAACAAATGACCCTTGGAGAACCAAAGCATGTTCTTTGGCATCCGTTCATATTTGAAAGATAAAAAAAAGAAGATATGTATGTTCTCTTATTTGATGAATCTCTAATTCAAGAACTTAAAAAAAAAACAACTGGACATCCAAGCTATACTAGAATTAACTTATAAATTTAAATAGAAAACTGAAAGGGTTGTAATTGTCTTGTTGTCCAACGGGCCACTTCCATTTTGATGGTAGTTCAGGTCACTATGGCATAAATGGCTACCAAGTGTGCTGTTTATGATGGATAATTTCTTATATACTCATATAAAGGTTAGAACATGATAAATAATGTGATTACTCAAGATTTCACTTATACTCGTTGACGGTTTGCTTAAAGTTGGTTCTGGAAAAACTAAAAAAATCCTGGAAAAGTCCTTGGAAAGCCATAGAATTTTCTCACAAAAAAGGTGTATGAACCCTGGTTATTTGTTCTGATCGGAAATACCAGATGGGTGCCATCGCAGGGCAGTTTTAGCATAAGAATATTATGGGTAATGAAAATTGTTTTTCTCAGAAACTATTTAATTGGTGAACTGTATAAGAATAATCAGTGATGTTCAGAAATCAATACTTTTAACCACCACAGGGTAAATTTAACATAAAACCCTAAGAGAAGCATATTTTAAAATCATTCTTATCTGAAATTTCAAAACCATTTGACAGCAAACATAGCTGGAATTTTCATAGGATGGTCCTTTACAAAATGTGTTTTTTGTTTGTTTGTTTGTTTGTTTGTTTGTGTTGATTGAAAATCGAAATTGGCTGTTTTTTCTATTTAAAAAAATCAAACTTTATTGAATAATCAACTGAGCAATACAAGCTTATGATGAACATCTAGTATTTCTATTCTGTTGTAAAGAATGTGAAATAGACAACATGCTGCTATGTTAATACTTCAATGTTCACTGTTTCGGTATAATTTCAAGGATTTTTTTTTTAAATGTTGTTAGAAACTTAACTATTGCAATGTGACAATAATATGGTGCATAATTTTATTTTTTAAGTCTGTAAGAGATGAACTGAAAGTGAAAATAGCAAACAGCTACAGAATGACAGCTAAAAAAGATCAAGTGAACATCTTACAGAGAAGACACATCATTGAGGAGAGAAAAGAACAGTTAGAACACATGAATGATCAGAGGGTATGTAATATAATCATTATCAAGGATTAAGTAGCTTTTTAGCACTATTTGTCTTAACTTATCCAAAATTTTATTACAGAATATGAATTTAATAAATATAAAAACTTAACAGCTTTTAAGGTGTGTGTATTTGTCAGACTTCTATAAATTTATAAGTGTGTACCTAATTTAGACAAGTCAGATTATTTTCTTAGATTGCTATGGAAAATTTCAAATTTCTATGTGTTTTGGTTTTCTGTATTATATTGTTCCATGAAAAACGTTTTGTATATAATAAAATTGTGAAATTATTACTTCAAAGGTAAACAAAGTGACAGATATATATAAAGTTGTCCTATGGACTAGTCTTAAAATATCATAGCTTAATCTATGTATAGTATATGGACTATCTTAAAATATCATAGCTTAATCTATGTATAGTATATGGACTATCTTAAAATATCATAGCTTAATCTCTGTATAGTATATGGACTATCTTAAAATATCATAGCTTAATCTCTGTATAGTATATGGACTAGTCTTACAATATCATAGCTTAATCTCTGTATAGTATATGGACTATCTTAAAATATCATAGCTTAATCTATGTATAGTATATGGACTATCTTAAAATATCATAGCTTAATTTCATTATTACTTATAAAATAGGAAAGGGAGGAAATGGAGCAACAAGAAGAGCAGAAGAAGAAAGCATATGATGCTGAAATGGCAAGACTTGAACGTGAAGCCAAGGAAAGAGAAAGGCAGAGGAAAGTAGAAGAACATAAAGAAATGCAGAAGAAACATGCACAAGAAAGAATTGAACAGTTGAGGAAGACTGAACTTGGAGCAAAGGTGTTACAAAATCTAGATGAAGAAGTAAGTTGTCACATAATCGGATGGAGTAGATTAGTCTGGTTGAATTGTTATTTATTGAAATAAATATCAGGAAAAAGAGAAAGAATGTCTAAACCTTGTTATTATAAGAGCTATGAATAAATACTAGATAGAAATGCTTTACAATGCATATGAAAACAAGTCTAATATTTTGTTGGTCCCATTCTGAAGTGGGATTAAATTGATAAATTACTATTGATTGCAGGCTTTTGCTACACTAGATATTGAAGACATCATGGCAAAACAGGTTGAACAGTTAGAAAAAGAAAAGAAAGAATTGAATGAAAGACTGAAATCACAAGAGAAAAAGGTTTGTACTATATATATAATCAAATGATTATTTTTGTTTCTTGTTACTTTGATGAACTTTTCAACTGTATTGTGACTGCCAGACTAGTTATTGAAGAAAGCCTATATACATGAAGCATACAGGCATGATTTTCTTCAATTTTAAGATAAATTACAGTTTCTAATACATGTATAAAGATTTTTCATTTTTTTATTTGGTCTAATTAACAAGTTCTGGTTGTGATGTGTTCTAAGATTATATTAGTGTACAATGATGATTTACACAGACCTGTCCTGACATATATTGATGACAGACATATTGAATCTGAGTACATATAGCATTATAGAAACACCTGATTTATGCTTAGTGTAAAGTATTATATAATATACTATATAAAAGCTTATTCTTTGTTGGGAAAATGTATTAGTCAATATTATTTAGAATGATTTATATAACTTGTATAAAATTTATTTGTACAAGCTTTAGAAACAGGTAGAAAAGCCAGCTTTGCTTGCCTGTTTTACAGCGAGTACAATTGAATTTGTTTTTCTTGAACAATGTACGTCATATTCATACCTGTTTACCACTACGATTTCAGCGTAGTTTCTACCACTTTTGACCCCTAAATTACGCTCTACGCCCTCATAAGTTATTTCTACGCCAACAAGTTGCAAAACTGGAAAAAAAATCTTCAGAAAGTACTCTTGTTTCTTATGGTAGATATCCGAACGCAACACTGAATCTTTGTCGTTTGAGCGGTTTAAAATTATTGTACAGTATATCCATGCTCCTTACAAACACTTTGATGA
>MJUT01037529.1:165811-188960 GCA_002080005.1 Gigantidas platifrons
GAAATAATCCATGGCAGCCATTGTGTTATATTCATTTAACCATGGGCTGGGCCTTTATAATCGTTAATTTAACCCCTCGCTGTCGCTCGGGATTAAATTCGATTATAAAGGCCCAGCCCATGGTTAAATGAATATAACACAATGGCTGCCATGGATTATTTCTTAATTCTTACATGACGTCCTTTAGTGTTTCATCTAGCTTCCAAAAAGGGCAAGCAAAATTTTCATGAAAAGGGAACATATGGTGTCCATGTGTACGCTTGTCCATCGTTGAAGACCGTGTGCTGACCTCTAGATGTTTATGTTGGTTTACTTGGGTTGGGTTGCTGTCTCATTCATGTTTACCCCACATATCCTTTTATTCATACATAGACATAGTCATCATTGGTCATATAGTCATAAAATTTATTTATTAATAAAAAAAAAAGATCCCAGCTTCACTGGTTACATTTGTACAAGTGTTTGTCATTTCCTAAAAATATATATTATACCCCCATTTGTATTGCAATCACCTTGTCCGTCCATCTGTCCGTTCACACTTTCGTAACAGTTATCTCAGCTTCTACTGGAAGAAATGATTTTATATTTGATATATGGCTTTGGCATGGTGACTTGTACCATGTCTCCCCTTTCCAGGTTTACCGCACATCTATTTCCTGTTTACAGTGCGACTTAGAACTTTTCATGTTTGCTGTAATGAAAACTTTCGTAACAGTTATCTCAGCTTCTACTGGAAGAAATGATTTTATAGTTGATATATATGGCTTTGGCATGGTGACTTGTACCGTGTCTCCCCTTTCCAGGTTTACCGCACATCTACTTCCTGTTTACCGTGCGACTTACAAATGAACGAGTGGGGGTATTCTTAGCACGATGTAACATGCAACATCTTGTTTGTTAAAAAATAAAATACAATGATTTTAAAAATTGATGCACTAGATAGTTCATGACATTCATTAAAACATTTATAATAAAACATAAAACAAAGAATTGTCAAACCTCTGATTTTCAACACCTGACAAGTACATTGTGTACAAGTTATTTATTCACAATGTTCAATGCACACTATTTTCACATAATAATGAACAGGATGAACAATTTAACACAATTTTCTACTTTTTTCGCTAAGGTACAAATCTACAACTTTTTCTATGTCCAAGTCTTTAACAGAACTAGTATTTATTCCTACCATGAGCAATTTGTTTGTTGTAGCAACATTCAGTCTGTTTCTGTGGTCAGTAACTATAAGTTTTACCTTTGAAAAACTGATGCAGTAGACAACAATAAAGTCTCCGAGATACACAACAACTTGCATATATTTGGAAACAAAAGTCCAAGTGTTATTTTCTTACTTTTAATACAAATCAGCAAGTAACTAACAGAGCATTTTTCAAATTCATTATGAAAAATATGTTTAACTTCTGTCCATTCTGACTGTTTCATCAGGGTCAAGTCCAAAATGCTCTGCTAATTTTATAATGTCTGTGTCACCATAAAAAGTTAGCATTTGACTATCACATTGAGATAAATTTAAAACAGACAAACATGTGACTATTTCTGGATTCTCTAGTCTAGTTTCAACAATTTCAATCAAATTATCAATAAACTCATTTCTACATTTTTATACGCCCGTCTCGAGATGGGCTGTATTATGTGATTGGGTATGGCAGGCGGGTGTCCACACAGGTTTCCGCACGATAACTTTAGTTCTGTATATTGGATATTTACCAAACTTGGTCACATGATTCCCCTGTGGAAGGGGAAGAACCCTATTTATTTTGGGGTCATTAGGTCAAAGGTCAAGGTCACCGCTACTATAAATCGAATTTTTGACAACAGGGTCGTTTCCGCACGATAACTTTAGTTCTGTATATTGGATCTTTATAACAAACTTGGCCACATGATTCGTCTGTGGAAGGGGAAGAACCCTATTTATTTTGGGGTCATTAGGTCGAAGGTCAAGGTCACCGTTACTATAAATAGAATTTTTGACAACAGGAACATTTCCGCTTGATAACTTTAGTTCTGTATATTGGACCTTTACCACACTTGGTCACATGATTCCCCTGTGGAAGGGGAAGAACCCTATTTATTTTGGGGTCATTAGGTCAAAGGTCAAGGTCACCGTTACTATAAGTATAATTTTTGACAACAGGATCGTTTCCACACGATAACTTTTGTATATTGGACCTTTACCAAAGTTGGCCACATGATTCCCCTGTGGAAGGGGAAGAACCCTATTTATTTCGGGGTCATTAGGTCAAAGGTCAAGGTCACCGTTACTATAAATATAATTTTTGACAACAGGATCGTTTCCGCACGATAACTTTAGTTCTGTATATTGGATCCTTACCAAACTTGGCCACATGATTCCCCTGTGGAAGGGGAAGAACCCTATTTATTTTGGGGTCATTACCATTATACTGTTTGATAATTTATATAGACGGGCGTATTTTGTGATGCACACATTTCTTGTTCTATTACTGAAATGTCACTTTTCTGTACATCTAGACTATCAGCTACTGAATCTGCTTTACATAGGTATGTACCAGGTTTCTCTTTCATGCATTTCAAAATTACAATGGTTGAATTGGTTTTTGGCTCTTATAACTGAGAGATTAATACTTTCCCTTTCAAATACTCTTAGTTAATGATGCCAAAACTGTACATATGTCACACAAAAAGTGACTAAAATATATTTTATCAAAAGATTGTATCAACTTTAAAAGTGATGATGCAGGAATACCAAAACAATCTTTCATTTTTTTGTCCCTACCCATTGCCTCAGCATTTTCTAGATCTTTAACAATTGAAACATACAATTTCCTACCTGACTAATGCATTTTCATGGCTCTACCAACGTGTATGTACAGCCTTCTTTATACCTATGTTATTGTTACCTTCAAATTCACCCATTTCTCTGAGCAGTGTCTGCATGGATTTTAAACTCTCACATCTCATAGCACTATAATGATAATTAAAAGTTCATCAACATTATCTATTGATCTAACAGATTTAAAGGCTTTTGACACTGCAAGCTATAATCTGTGATTCATGCAATATACAGAAATTAATGCTGGATTGTCATTCTTCAATTTTTCTTGCCAACCATTACAGAAGGCCCGGCTTATCTGTAGCAACTGAAGTAAGATTAGATAGTGAAATATTTTTGCTTGTTAAAAAATCTTTCACTGATGAATAAATAGTTTCTGCTTCACCATTTGGAATTTGGATGTTTTGCAAAAAAGATAATTTGGATTCTCCACAATCAAGGTACTTTGTAACTAAAGCTAACTGTTTTTGGGCACTAACATCTGTGTACTCATCTAACATGACACCATAGGACTCAAATTTTTGCAACAAGTTTTGGAGCTTTTGTTCCACAATTTCTGCTTGGCATATTTACTTGTATATGTAGCATTTTTACCATGATTAAGATGCAGGTGATAAGTTGCACCATCTTCAATGCACAAATTTATTAAAGGTTCAAAAAGAATTGTGTGGGGATGATGTTTTTCAATTAAGAAATGAAGTACTTTCTGAGCATCACAGAGTGCTAAATATTATTTTTTCTTTGCATTATTTATTGTTTTGTCAATAGTTTTTCTTGCATTTCAAGCGAAACTGCTTCTTTATACATAAATGACTTTTCATGACACTTAATAGAATCAAGTCTTCTAGTGTTACAGGGGTTTCAAAGTTTTTTTTATAATAGGAGGTACTTCTTCAATTTTAGAAGGTACCTAAAAAAATTAGGCCGGGGGTCTGGGGCATGTCTTAGGGCCCCAGTGGGTCCAGGGCAAAGCCCCCCGGAAGCTCCTGAAATCTAGCATTTTGTGGACCAAAGAATGTACTTCAGAGACTCAAAACAAGTGTTTTTGAAAGAAAAACCCATTAGGCCATACAAAGTTAATTTCTTGGTTCTCAGGCCCGCCCGCATGTGGAAATTCGTCGCCGCATTGCCGATTTTTTTGCAAAAATAGTAAAAAAAAAAAATTAAATGCGGTAGCGCTGTTCGTACGGAAAAAACAACCGCATCCGTTTTTCTCTTATATCGCGTGGTCGGTGAAACGCTTTAAAACGCATCATGCTTAAATGAGATTTAAAGCATCGTTATGACAATGTATAAATAAAAAACGTGTTTCCGTTTGACATTTAGACAAAATGTCAATCGTTTCTGTGCAAATTTGGCACAAATGTTTGCCAGTTTTACCAGGAAACATAAAAAGGGGCTTCTCCGAAGCTTGTACCTTATTGGAATTGTTTACGGAAATAAAAAAAAATGGTACGTTGGGACCAGCGGATTGGACGTTTCCATAAAAAGTAACCACTTGTGATGTTTCTGCCACCATCGGAAGAAATAAAATTGAAATTTTCAATAAAGTAATGAAAAGATTTATACATTGCCATATTTTTCACAAAAAAAAGAAGAAAAAATGCCTCCCTCATCACCTTTTCCAGCAGTAAAAGGATAAAAAAAAATGCCGCCCTCCCTCATCAATTTTGACAAAAAATGGCCTGAGAACCAAGTAATTAACTTTGCATGGCCTTAACTTTCTCTTTAGAGTTCAAATTTCACCAATGGATTTTTTTCCCCAATTTCTTTTTTGAATATTTCAGATTACAGTCTTTAGCCAAGATTATTCATGGATAGTCCGCCATATCTTAAAAAAAAAACAAAAAGACCATAAAGAGCTATGGTTCTGCAGCTAGGCTTGACCAAGCCATTGTTATCAAAGCTTAAACTTCTCAAAATTCTTTTGTTGGCTTTGTCCTTTTCTTTTTCACAATACCTTGGCTTGTGTGTTTTTTACTTTATTACCAGTAATTAAACTCATCAAAGACCACTGGCAAGGATCAAGACATACAAGTGTAATAATTAATGAAATATATAAATTTAATTAAATGCAATCATCATTAATAAAATTTATAATTTTAATAAATAGATCAATACCAATTTAAACAAAAACAATATATGTTGTTACTTTCACATCTTTAGTGCAAAAAAAATATTCTAACAAAAACGATTCGCGGGAAGACATTTATTAACATATGAATGACAAAAGTTAAATTATTTTGGTGAAAAAAGTGGGGCAGGCATTTTGACATTTGTTCGTATTTGAGCCATGTCCGGTTCCTTTTCCAGACTTCTAGTAATTTTCTATCCCTTATCTCCTCGTACCCTTTTAAAAATGTTTTTCAGCACACTTTCATTTCTGTGAACAACTGCGGTAGGACCCTGTCAAAACATTCAAATAAATTAGCCATAGGTTTTATTTTTTTATACCAGAAGTTAAACAATATTGACGGAGTCAGCAACAAGACAGTATGCCCCAAAATGATTCAACCCTGAGTTTTAAATGGATAAAGAAAATCGCACAATATATTGTGTAGTCATATTATATTCATAATACATAATGATCATAGTTACTTATATTACTGAAGATTACACTAGTTTGTGTTTAAGCATAATTTGTAATCTGTAATTTTTTTTTTAAATGATGTCAGCTTTGTTCCGGTCCGAGTTTCACAAGGATGAAAAGATATTGGAGCAAAAACATATCTATTTACCGCATGCGCAAACTGTTATTTACGATTCTAAGGTAAAGTTGTCTTTAAAACAGGGAATATCCCATCAACTTGGTTGTGGCTGAATACAGTTGTTCGATTTGAATGCGAGAATTCAGCAATTGACGATATTATTAATTTTTTATGAAAAATATTCCACAAGCCAATCGTACAAGTTTGTGTTTTTGACCACCGCTAATTTTGGTGGGTTCAGTAATTTCTGTCGGTACTAACAACGATCTCAGACAGGTAAAACTCTGGGTACCGGCTCACTTTGAAATCCCTGATGTTAACACAACCAGTTTTATTCCAAAATAATTTAATTTGATGTGAATACTGCAATCCGATTGGCTGATCCGCCTGGAGCAACATTGGTTTTACTCGATAACCTGGGTTGGTATTGTGACATCACCAACGTGTTCATCCGCTAACGACAAATTCAAATAGTCACATGAAATAATTGCAATTAAAATCGAGGAATCATTAAATTTTGTTGTAAAAATTAAATTATAAGGAATATTTGAAATTGTTGAACAGGTTATACTAGCATAACCTGCTTTGGGTCAGTTTATGCTTTCATAAACCACTTCACAGTTTATTAAGCGTAAACTGACCCAACCCAGGTTATATCGTATAACCTGTTCAACAATTTCAAATATTCCTAAACTGTACTGCCATTTTCACCACGGGTATCCCACTTTTGACACAGTGTACAGAACAATTTTTCAAATGGTATCCCATCTGGTGAATGATGGATTTGACAAACAAGCCATGGCCTGTTTTGTTGCCATTGTGTGTTAAAGACGGTACTGTGACCAGAGTAAGTCTGAGGTGTCGTGACAAATGAACTGAACAAAAAAAAAATATTCATAAGTAATTGTTTTTTGTTTTTTTTGTTGCAATCTCGTATTCATGATTAAAATGAAAATTACATATCATGATAAATGTGAAACCCCCCTATTTGAGAGGGAGGCTCCCTACTTGGTAACTTGCAGACAAGAAAAAAAGGGCAGGGTGCCATACAAAGACGGCAAGGCGCGCCTTGCTATTTTGCCATAAATGAAACACTACGTCATTCTTTCGCTTTGTAAACAAACAAGCGATTGGGTATAATCTCATTAGCACATGCGCCGGTGCATGTGACTGACCTTCCCGTCATAAATGTACATGTTGATGAATTATCGTCTGCTCGAATTTGGCAGCATAAATTGTGTGTGACATTGTCCACAAACGTAAATATAAATTACCGTCTTCCAATCAAAGTATACTACCGTATTTGTACTCTTAGACATATTAGAATCAAAATAATGATTTAATTAATAATGTAAAAAAAATTACACCTTACAATGAAACTTTATGGTGTTAGAGGCATTAATGATTTTTCTTTGAAATATTCAGGACAAACCAAGTTGAAGTTTCTTCTTGCAATGTTTAATAAGAGTTCTACAAAGAAACGATGAAATCCAGGATAACAAGGATCCCCTATTGATGAAATGCTGTTTAAAAAAGTCACAAATGTACATCAATGATTTTATCTTTAATAGAACGAGAAGAAGAACAAAGAATGGAGATGGAAAGAATGGAAAATGAAGAAAGGGAATACAAAGAAAAGATAAAGAAGTTAGAGGAGCAGGCAGCCAAACAGAAGGCTAGGGAGATTGAAATAGAAGAGAGAGAAAGAAGAAGGAGAGATGATATATCTAGTAGTGGTGGAGGTGACAAATCTATGGGGTTAGTAGTTTATTTATATATACTAAACAACTTAGAAAATGCACCACTCTTATGTTTCATTTAAAAAAATTAATAATGTGAATTTATTTTGTGTCAGTAATATATTTTTATAACCCATAGGCTAGCTAATCAATTACAGGTAAGTTTTGACCTGGTGCTCAATCAACCGACGCACTAGGCAAACAGGTTCAAAAACTGGTGTTTTGCTCGTGCAGTCAATGGTGATAAGTTTTTCAAAATGTTTTGACGGGTTTTATCAAGCTATTGACACCAGGCATAGAAGGAAACTTCAACTTCTGTGTTTGCTTAATTCTCAAAGGTAAATTTCAATGGCTCGTCTCGGAGCTGATGAACGTAACCAGGCATTGGGTATGTTACGTGCCGAAATGTCAACGAGAAATGTTGCCAACAACTTTAACTGCAACCACAGCACAATAGTGCATCTCAGACAACGGTTTCTGGCCACGACTACGGTTGCCGATAGACCAAGACCTGGAGCACCAAGGGTGACAACACAGGCTCAGGACCAGATGATAAGGCTTCAGCATTTGCGTGAACGATTCAGACCTGCAACTGTAACAGCCAGAGAAACAGTTGCACGCTATAGGCCACGAATCGCAGCCCAGACTGTTCAGCGGCGTCTAAGGGAGCACGGTCTCCGAGCTCGTCGTCCATTCAAAGGTCCAATACTTATCCAGCGTCATCGACGTCGAACGATTGGAATGGGCAAGAGGGCATTTGCCGTGGACTCGTCAGCAATGGCAGGAAGTTCTGTTTTCAGACGAATCGCGCTTTTAACTTGTCTCATGCTGATGGCCTTATACGTGTGTGGAGGCGAACTGGTGAACGATACGCTGCTTGCTGCATACAAGAAGTCAATCGTTGGGGCGGAGGTAGTGCTATGGTCTGGACAGGAGTTTCATACCGATACAAGACTGCCTTGCATTTTTGTGACTGATCTTTGAATGCGCAACGATACAGAGATAGCATTTTGACTCCAGTTGTAGCACCAATGTTTCAAACACATCCGGATTTGCGAGTGTACCAACAAGATAACGCAAGGCCACACACAGCAAGAATATCCATGGACTTTCTAAACAATGCAAACATTCGTGTAATGCCATGGCCCGCTTTATCTCCGGACTTAGCACCAATTGAGCTTGTTTGGGATGAGTTAGGAAGGCATGTTTACAGACGTCCCAATAAACCTACCACTGTCGATTGTTTACGTCGCGCACTGATTGAGGAATGGAACAACATGCCACAAACAGTTATTCAAAACATTATCTTGTCAATGCGTCGTCGCTGCACTGCATGCATCAATGCTAGAGGTGGGCATACCAGGTACTGACTTTTCAATTTGAGAGTAGTACCTTTGTTGAAGTTGTTGTGTGACGACATTATTTCAAATTGTGGTACCCAATGTGACATGAATTTTTTCTACGGTTATTGTTGTTAACTTTTATGTTATTAATTATATCATTGTTAAATAAATTATAAAAATATTTTCCAAAATATGAGTGGTGCGTTTCTTTTGTTGTTGAGTATATATACATGTACATTCAATGTGTTTCATTAGGTTGATGTAATGTAGTTGGAAGATTATTTGGAGTACTTCTACTTTAGCGGACCCTAACCCTTTTGTTGTCATATCCACATGGTAACGAAATGAAAGGTTATGGGTCATGCGTGTTGATTATTACAATATCTGACTTCCTGGGTCCACCAAAGTAGATTCTACCCGATTATTTGTTTGATCTGCGATAGAGTAAAAGTAAAGACTTTAAATTTGTGATTTGCTGCGTCTACAAGAAGTATGCTTGTAAGAGTAAGAACAAAGACTAATTGACTCAAAAGTCATGATAAAGTGCCTGAGAGGAGCGACATCTAAGATTTCATTATATTAGTGTACATAGTCAAGTTGTAGCTAAACATCTGTAAATTCAGATACTATATACAGAATATTGGGGAAAAAAAATTATTCTTAAATGTAACAAGATCTTTAAAAAAAAAGTTTAATTTGCCTTTTAGTTGCTAGACTGTATAATTTACAGTTTGGTGTCAAATGGGGCAAAAATTAGAAATAATGACAAAACGACATGGAATATTCACTATTGATTTTCCATGAAAGAAGTCATTGAACACAGCTTATCATTTAAAAAAAATTTCATATACTTTTTATCCATGTACAGTGTTTTCCCTAATTTTCATTGTAAGAGGTCAAAGGCAACTTTGAACAGGCCACACTTGGATTTCCAAGTACATTTCTATATAAAATTTATGATTTGAACCGACCAAAAAAGTGCTTGAACCAGGCAATTTGGCCTGCTGCCTGTTCTTAGGGAAAACACTGCATGTAAGTAAGTTTATTCACAGTATGAGTTTCTTTTGAACATAAATATTCACTTCGAGAGGTAATCATTACCCTAGGTAAATGTTAATTTTAGCTTAAGCAGGGCTTTCAATATCTGTCAAGTTTTCTAGTACTTCACTTTTTACAGGTGGTACTTTTGTTTTATTAAATTTGAACAATTTTCATGAATATCTAAAACAACACTCTTTAAAATTAGGAGGTACCAATTACCATTTTAGGCAGATAAAAGTACCTGGTAATGCCCCTTATTGAAAAGCCTGGCTTAAGTATGATCAAGTAATAAGTCAGGCAAATCTTTTTAGAAGTATTCAGGTTAACCTAGATTTGTCTTAAATATAATTTCTCCCTTGGAGTTACATGTATTTACTCTAGGAATCACTTGGATGTCAAGATATCATTATACAAGTCAAAATCCAAAGTGTAGAACATATACAGTCAAACCTGCTTTAGTGACCACCTCTATTAAGTTACAGTCAAACCTGCTTTAGTGACCACCTCTATTAAGTTAGTCAAACCTGCTTTAGTGACCACCTCTATTAAGTTAGTCAAACCTGCTTTAGTGACCACCTCTATTAAGTTACAGTCAAACCTGCTATAGTAACCACCTCTATTAAGTTAGTCAAACCTGCTTTAGTGACCACCTCTATTAAGCAATAACTTGTATTAATATTTAACCCTTTTTTTTTTTTGGTTTCCATTCACAGTGCATTTCATATCAATTAAACCTGTATTAAGTGACCACCTGTCTTATGTGACCCTATTTCACTGTTATCTTGGAAGGTCACATCACAGGTTTGACTGAATGTGTATTCAAATCCAGAAACAACATAGACAAAACAATATGGGAATTATGTGTACTATAAACAAAAATCTGAAAAGTGACATCTGCCTTTTAGTTGCTAGACTGTGTATTGTACAGTTTGGTGTCAAATGGGGCAAAAATTAGAAATGACAAAACGACATGAAATATTCATTATTGATTTTTCACGAAAGAAGTCATTGGACACAAAAAAAATAAACCCTCCAAGAATCATACTTGTGCATATGTAGTAATGTATAAAATTTTCTTCCAAAAATGTAAACTTGATTGAACACCAACTAAATATTAACCAATAGATGGTCATTTACAAAGTTAATGTTTTATAATGAACCATCGAGAAAATGGAACGTAAATTTTCAGATAAAACATGCTTGTGCTCAATTTAATTAAAATTAGATATTTTTGGGGATTTGTTTTGGGTTTTTTTAGGGGGAGGAGGTAGTAATATAATACACTTACAGCTAACAACATTCTGCATCCGGTCACATCAGTTCTCAGATTTTCAACTGAGATACTGAAACTTTCGAATTCATGTTGAGAACATGTGATGGATAATTAATACATTGTAACTTTAATTTTCTTTGAAACGTTCAAAGAGGAATGAAATTTGACATGACATGCAGGATGTTGTTATATCTTATAGTGTATTTATAGCCAACAGACATCTAATTATGATTCATTAATATACCTGAGCAGTGAAGATGACTAGAAACATGTGTTTAAAGAATGTACTCATGATTCTTTTTAGAGAAGAAAGTAGACCTTGGCGTCCTATGCAAAAGGATGGATTAGGATGGAGAGAAAGGGAAAAACAAAGATCAGATAGCTGGAAGAAAGAACCAGAGGAATCACTCGGGTATGGTTTTTACATTGAAATAATTTCTATCAAAACAACAGTTTTTACATTATTATACATATCACAACATCATTTAACTATGTCTTATTCATAAGGTTGGTTTGGTTTATGTTAACACCACTTTCTACAATATTTCAGTTATATCGTGGCAGCCAGTTTTATTGATGGAGGAAACTGGAGTACCTGGAGAAAACCACCAACCTGTTGCAGGTCACTGATAATCTTTATCACATAATGTTGTATCGGGTACACCTCGTCATGAACGGGGTTCGAACTCACAACTTTAGTGGTGATATGCACTGATTGCACAGGTAGCTGTAAACCTAACTACCATACGATCACAACCATGACGGCCACTTGTTCATAAGGTTAGGGTGTATTGTTTATAAAGACTTAATTCATACGGCCAGCCATTGAATAATGTAACGTGAAGTTGCATTGGGGAAAGATTGCCCTCACCTGTGACTACTAACAACCACATGTCAAATACTTATGGATTTACATGCTACATGTATAATGAGTACATTTGACTTTGAATAATAATTAAATTGATGAAATGTTCACTTTTGTTGCAAAAAATCACTTTTCTTAAAAACTGTTGAAAATCTTGTACATGACATCAGAAGAAATAATTCTTCAACTTTGTTATGCTTTTATAAACTTTTGAAGTGTTGAGAATCTTGTTTGATGGTATCTGTTTGCCTTTCAAGTTGCTTGACAGTTAATAATTCACTGTGAAGTGTCAAAGGGGGCATATATAAATATGTTGACATAACGACATGAAATTTTACTCTTGATTTTTCATGAAAGTAGTCAACACACAGTTATTGTCTTCCTTTATTAATAACTTTGAAGTAATGTGTATTGAAAACTATTACTAATGGAGGAATGGTTTAAATACTGGACAAGTGTTGATTACGTTCAGTTGATTTGATTGATAAGATCTGTGTCATTCCGATTTTTAAATGTATATACATGTACATGTAATGATATATCACAGATTTTATTGTCAGTTATCTATGACATAAAAAAATTGTAAGAATATCCTTGAAAACTAGCTGCCAAAATTTAAACAAAAATAGCTGGGATTGCCGTCGTACACAATGCTTACATACTGCTCATTTGATACCAAACAATCTATTAATTAATGTTATTGTAACCTTGTAGGAGTACTGATTCTCCAAGAGATGAAAGAGATGGGTGGCGTGCAAGGGGTACCCCATCAAGGGATGAGATGCCCCCAGTCAGAGAGGACAGATTCCGTGATGAAAGAGGTCCACCTACAGAGTCTGCTTGGGGTAGGGACAGGGGAGGAAGAGATGAAAGAGGCCCTCCAGGGGGTGATGCTTGGAGTAGAGACAGAGTACGAGATGACAGAGGTCCACCTGGTGATTCATGGGGTCGACGAGATGAAAGAGGTGGCCCACCTGGAGACTCCTGGAGGGACAGAGGAGGAAGAGATGATAGGGGTCCACCTGCAAGCAGTTGGAGAGACAGAGCACCGGCAAGGGATGAAAGAGCTCCTCCAAGAGATTTCGACAGAGGCCCACCAAGGGACAGAGATGACAGAGGTCCATCTAGAGACTTCAGGGATGAGAGGGGTCCATCAAGAGACTTCCGAGATGATAGAGGCCCATCAAGGGACTTCAGAGATGAACGAGGTCCATCTAGAGATTTCAGGGATGATCGTGGTCCATCAAGGGATGACAGAGAAGAGAGGGGTCCATGGAGAAGGGGAGGTGATTCAGATAGATGGGGTTCATCAAGAGATAGTCCTAGAGAGGATAGATGGGGTAGTAGGGACAGACCACCAGACCGTGATAGAGATTTTAGGTCCAGAGATGATAGAGGACCCCCACCAAGGGATGACAGAGGACCCCCATCAAGAGATGACAGAGGACCCCCATCAAGAGATGATAGAGGCCCCCCTCCGTGTGAAAGAGAAGATAACTGGAGAAGAGGTTTGTTATAAACTTAATATCATATGACACACAAGAGACGTGTACTACAATTGTTCTCGGTAGTATTTAGTTTTAGTTACAGATCACATTTGTGCACAGGCAATTCTTTTCATTAATTAAGTTATTTACATTCTGCCACATAGGAGTCAAATTTCAAAGTCCAATTGTTATTCTATTTCAATTTTAATTTTATCCTTAATAGGTTAATAATTTAATTTGCAAAATGAGGAGTACAACAAAAATATGTTAAATGTTTGTAATAAATTTCATCTGACAACAGACAATGATAATCAAAAAGATGCTGTTATAAAAATATATAAAAAGTTCATAGTTCAAAATTTGGTGACTGTTGATTGCATCCTTCCCATTGAACTTAAAATAATGGATACCACTGATGCAGCTAGGTCTGCTCATGACATTGACAGTGAAGGCTGGTTAAGCAAGGAAACTTTGTTTATATTGTATAATGTTTATTGTAGGAGGAGGAGGAGGAGGTGGAGGTGGAGCAGATGATAGACCAAAACCTAGCTGGAGAGATAAACAACCAGATAATAAAGGTCAGTATTGAGGCATCACATTTATAGAGAAACAAATATATAACCCTGAAGTTTACTTCAACTTAATGTTTCTGTTCAGTAACAAGTTCTCCTTAAAGAGAAAAGAAACATAACGTTGGATGTAACGAAATAGATTAGGCTTTTCTATCTTATTAAATAACCAATGGTAATGTTGCACAAGTGGTTGAAATAAGCTTTTGATTTTAATGGGTGCCACCAATTTTGGAACTATTTTGCATTGGAAGAGTACAAAAATTGTATTATTCAACACCTTACGCCTATACCAAATAATATTTGCTAGACACAGATTCTAAAATAGCTGAAGATAAACAAAATTCTCGAACCACAAAATGTTCCACCTCAGGAATTTTGGAAGAACACTAATACAATATAACAGATGGATTGTTAATGCTCTGAAAAATTATTTGAGTCATACAGAAAAGGGATGATGGTAGTTGTGTAGTTATTTCGGCGATTAACTGTTAATTTCCTTTACCGAATATTCTTAATCGAAATTATAAGGAAATAAACTTGGTAAATGACTGTTTCAGATTTTCATAGACCTATGTCAGTGCCAGTGGAATATTTATCACAATGCTTAAGTAGTAAATCATACACTTACTTCCAAGACTACCTCTTTTGTTGGCAAAATAGGGTCTCATAAAAAAGAGAGGTCTTAGAAAAAAATGAATAATGTCAGAATTTGTTTCTTCTAATTTTAGAAAAGAAAAGTGAAGGTGGCGATGATGGATGGACAACTGTACACTACTAGACATTTAAACAGGAAAATAACATTGTTAAATGTACACATTATCAAGATGACAATGTTAATCATGAGAATCTTATAAAATAAAACGGACTATTTGATGTATAATAAGTGTCATATTAATATTTGTATTGCATGTCGATCACTATTTAAATTTTGTTTAAAAATTGTAAATGTGTACATCTACTGTATCAAACATTGAAAATTTTACATAAGTTTATTAATATTAAAAAGTTATCCTCTTCGATCCATTTATTGATACCTTTCAATATTTTAAGAGGTGGACAGTGGGTTTGGGGGCAATCAGGAATTCGACTTTACCTCACTAGCTGTGTTGATCAATGAAGGTATACGAAGATATTTTATGGTTTAATAAGATGAAGATGTATCATGTTTTAGTGCTATGTTTTTGTTATATTTAAATTGTCAAATAAAAAAAAACCAATTATAATAAATTATAACTTGCTATTAAATGTTTTGGTTGATAATATGTGTCGTATCTTCTTTGCCAATGTTACCAAATAGTAGAACTGCATCGGTGGTTAGCCTGCTCACCTTGAGTGCAGTAGATCATGGGTTTGAGCCCTGGTCGTGTCAAACCAAAGACTATAAAATTGGTATTTGTTGCTTCTCTGCTGAGCACGCAGCATTAAGGAGTAAGAGTAAAGACTGGTCAGCTCGGAATCAGAATAATGAGTGGAGCGACATGTCTGTCCGCAGACTTGTTTTAGTGAGCTAGCACTATAAAATTCCAACTCGGCTTGTTGGTCTAGAACAAAGTGTCCCTCATCATCATTTCATTGAAAATCAACTAGTTCTCGCCATGATATAGCTGAAAAATTGCTGAGTTCGCATTAAGCAACAATCACTCACTCCCAAATAGTAGAAGAGGCTTCAAGAATTTGAATATCAGAATATTATAAATAGAAAGGAAAAATGGAACAATTTAAAATGCAGCAAAGATAGAATTGAAATAGATAGTTTACGTTTGTCTGTTTCATTAATTCCTCTGTAAAGGTGTTGGTTTCCCATCAGCTTTTGGGCATCAGCATTTGTCTATTTTTCTGATCAGGTATTTTTCTTGTTCACCTTATTAAAAGGCAAGATAGATGACTGGAATGGTTCTGGTTTTGTCCTGGACAGAATGGTTCTGGTTTTGTCCTGGACAAAGTATGAGACCTGTTAAAACCAAACCTCAATGGGGTGACCTTTTCTGTTCAGAATAGACAGGTGTTTGGTTTGTGCAGGTTGTATTAATAAATATTTGTTTAATCAAGGTTTGATTTGGACAGTATTTACTGTTCTTATGTTGTGTTGATCAGACATCCCAGATTGCCACCACCACAATACATGGGACCCTGTGAATAAAACCTTCTGTTCATCAATAAAAACTCCACACATGTATCAATATGCGAACAACCGCTTCTGTGGTTTAATGGTTAGCGTGCTTGCCTCGAGTGTGGTAGATCGTGGGTTCGAGTCAAACCAAAGACTATAAAATTGGTATTTGTTGCTTCTCCGCTAAGCACGCAACAGTAAGGAGAAAGAGCAAAGACTGGTTGGCTCAGAATCAGTATAATGTATCTGAGTGGAGCGACAGGTCTATCTGCGGACTGTTGTTTCAGTGAGCTAGCACTAAAAAAATCCAACTAAACGTGTTTATCTAACGCAAAGCAGACCTCATCATCATTTCATTGAAAATTTATTTGTTCTTGTCTTGAAATAGCTGAAAAATTGCTGAGTTGGTGCTAAACAGCTGAAATACTTTTCTGGATCAAGAAGAGTTTGAAGATAGCAATGGGGGAGTTGGAATCCGTAAATCGAAGAACCGACAACACAATGGCTAAAAGAAAAAGACAAACAATGATCTACAAAACATATTTCTACCGCTGGCCTATAATATCCAAGTTCTAGTAACCATAACCAAAGTCAATTGTGCATACTTATAGTCTCGGCTTTTATCATAGGCATGGGCATCATTAAACTGGCAGATTATTGAATGCAAAACATTTATTGCCCAACAGCATCAGTGTTGTAATCAGAGTTATTGAAAATTGTCGGTTTTGCCGATAAAAAATCTAAATGTCCGATAAATTCAGTCCCTCTGTCGGTCCGGATGTCCGATAAATATGCGATCCTGTAATTCCCGCACCGGGTTTTAGACGTACCAAAATTGCGACTGGTTTCCGATTTTTATTTTACTTATTTTGGTAATGGTATATCGAAATCAGCGGTGTCAGTAGAATTATCCCTGAGAAATGATTGTCGGTTTCCTCAAGTCAATTTTTTGCCGCCGGGTCGTTATCTTTTATTACTATTACTAATAAATACAATAAAATAAAATAAAATTAACACACCGGCCCTCTATTCTAACTCTAAGATAGCCAAAGCGCTTAGGATATCGGTAAAATGATCATGATTTAAAACCTGTACGTGACGTACATTATGGATAAAATGGCCACTGGTGATGTGCCCAGTGGAACCGTTCTGACTATTTACAGAAATATACGCATTTATCAACGAAATATGAGTGATGCAATTTTATTGGCTTAGCAAAAGCCTTTATGATTTATTTTGTGACCTTCACGGGAAAGATACCAAAACACTGATTTGACAGAAACAAGAAAAAAACAAAAATTTTAACACAACACACTCCTTTATACCATTATAGGACCAAAAGTGAGACCAGGTGTACCATTGGTGGTAAGCATATTCTACATCCCATAAGACACATGTTTGTTCATTTTGAATTTGTGGTTTAACATCTCTTGAAGAAAAAAACCCTGCATGCAAGCCTGTCCTTAAAATTTTCCTATGGTAGGGGAAACCAACAATCAATTTTACATGGCCAGATGACAATGCATAATTGTTTGTTGACAATATATTTCAACTATTTCAGAGCTTATGGCTAAGCAAACCACAACTGAAAATTAAAAGAATGAAAGTCATATTTCTAATTCTTTCAGATTTTGTTTTAATCATATTCATAAATACAGTATACAGTATAAGATTAAAATTGGTGATTAACTTTAAAACACATATAACATATATCCGCAACAGAATACCGAAGGAACAAGTTAAAGGAATTATTCAAAAAAACAACAGAATCCAAAAACAAGTCAAAATGGAGATATTGTTAAAATATCTGATTTACCATATCTGTAATCTACCTGAAAAAAAAGCTGGGCGCCTAAATTATTTGTTGGGCTCCTTGAAAATGAAAGTTAGGAGACCAGGTGGCGACCATGGTTAAAAAGTTAGTGTATATCCCTGCAATCACTCGGAAACATCCGCTTTTCATTCTTATATTGTGCTCCATGCACTGTTGGGATCTCTTCAACTGGTATCATGAGAAATACAAAAAGGTAATGTATAAATGTAATAAATAATTAATGTAAACCAGATGTAAAATAACTCATGATGTAATATAACGCAATCCCACTGACATTTTGACAAGATGGCCGCATGGCCAATACAGTTTCATACGGATGTGAAGCCGGGGGTTAAAAGAAAGGTTGACCCATTGCCACACGTCGATCAAAAAAAAGAAATACGAGGAAACACGCAAACGTCTTTTCCTCGAATCATGGAAAGATAAGAGGCCATGGTTAAGAAATGAGCGTAGGTAATGGGCAACTAAACTATCTTGTTAGATGGTCAAATGATGTTATTATTAATTGAATCTGAATAAATGCATAAATACTAGTGAAATCATGCAAAAAACACAAGGCTAAAAACAAGTTAATATAATATTTTATTTATAAATGTTCGGACTGACAAAAGTTTGTTCGGACTGACAAAATCTTGAAGGTTGTCCGTCCGAATGTCTGACACAACCAAAAAAATTTCAAGAACTCTGGTTGTAATGGTTACATTGTCAGTATTTATGGCAGGTCAAGTCAAAATTGCTTCACCACTTCTCACTGGTGTATCACATAGATAAAATGGATAGGGTCAGATAATTTTACCCTTCCACTGTCCACTCCTTACAAATATGTTTATTATGACTGCTGGAAGTTGTCTTTTCGCGCTACACGAAGCACTCATTTATGTCCCAAAGGAACACAAACCAGTACTATGATAGTCCAGGATTTTCTCTCGTAAGTGTCGTCGGGGTATAGGTAGGCTTGCCAGTGGATTGTCAATACCTATTTCATTTACCAAACAGTCTAATGTGATTTGCAGAAAAAAACAATATTTTTAGGAGCCTTGTCTACAAGGACAACAACATGATTTAGCAACATTTGTGTCTTTGATGATCCATGTTCAACTAGTGTGACAGCATTGATGGCTGTCGTGGTCATGATTGTATGGTAGCTGGGTGTGACAGTATTGATGGCTGTCGTGGTCATGATTGTATGGTAGCTGGGTGTGACAGCATTGATGGCTGTCGTGGTCATGATTGTATGGTAGCTGGATTGATGGCTGTCGTGGTCATGATTGTATGGTAGCTGTCGTGGTCATGATTGTATGGTAGCTGGATTGATGGCTGTCGTGGTCATGATTGTATGGTAGCTGGGTGTGACAGCATTGATGGCTGTCGTGGTCATGATTGTATGGTAGCTGGATTGATGGCTGTCGTGGTCATGATTGTATGGTAGCTGGATTGATGGCTGTCGTGGTCATGATTGTATGGTAGCTGGATTGATGGCTGTCGTGGTCATGATTGTATGGTAGCTGGATTGGTGGCTGTCGTGGTCATGATTGTATGGTAGCTGGGTGTGACAGCATTGATGGCTGTCGTGGTCATGATTGTATGGTAGCTGGGTGTGACAGCATTGATGGCTGTCATGGTCATGATTGTATGGTAGCTGGGTGTGACAGCATTGATGGCTGTCGTGGTCATGATTGTATGGTAGCTGGATTGATGGCTGTCGTGGATTGTATGGTAGCTGGATTTATAACTACTATATGCAATCGGTGCCTTTTACCACAAAAGTTGTGAGTTTGAATCCCGCTCAGGCAAGGTGTACTCGATACAGCATTATGTGATAAAGACTGGCGACAGGTCGGTGGTTTTTTCCGGGTTCTCCGATTTTCCTCCACCGATATAACTGAAATATTGTTGACAGTGGTGCTAAACACCATAACCCCATTGTAACTGATATGCATTTTCAGTATATAAAGTTCTTAATTACAAAGTATATATGTAGAATCATCAAAATGAACATTTCCATTTGGATATAAATGTCGCCAGCATTCATTAATAATGTTCCCATTATCTCATGGAGTCTAATAAGCAAATGTACAAAACAAATTGTGGATCAAATTTTATTCTAAAACGTTTTATAACAACCTAACAGGAAAATAAGAACACAGTTAGGAAAGGGTTTACATAAAATGTATACAGTATATGTATGATTCTGATACAATATAACACTATATGTATGGTAAATACATACAACTTTTTATAACCATGTACAGTTACCCTTTTATACATAATTATTTTGTCTATCACCCTTTCCAACTTTTAAACATTAAAATATTGAGAATTAATTTTTTTCATCAAATGCAAATTAAAATATTAAGAATCATTTTTTTTACCCAATTTGTAAATTTATACACCAATTGTAATTATTTTTCGAATTGTTTTATAAATAATCATTCTATGAGTGTATTATTGACTACTAGATATGACTGACCCATGGAGGTACTGTACATATCATGATAGTTATTCTACCACGGTCAAACTACTACATCATTCTGAACCATTGTTTGCTATCAAGGTCTTGTTAAATAGAAATGTAAAATTAGACACCCTACACCAGAATAATGTTAAACCTATCCATCTTTGACATAACTTATAAAATATAATTCATATCGGGCTGTCATGGCCATGATCGTATGGTACATCACTACATGTAGTTGGAATTAGATCTAGCAATACAACCAGTACCTATCACCACTGAAGTTGTGAGTTTGATTCCCACATGTGGGCAAGGTGTACCCAATACAACTTTATATGATAATGTTTGTCAGTGACAGTGGCAGTTTGGTGGGTTTTTTTTCTCTGACTACTAAGATATCATCCATCAATAAAACTGACCACCATGATATAACTGAAATATTGTGAAATTGTTGCTTAACACCAAATTCATGATAATTATAGGTTCCTTCATGATGCATATTACTTACGGCAAATCACCAGAGCATACCATCACCCTTCCCTTAAACACTGGAAGATATACCAAACTACTCAATTTGGTAGAATATGAAACTTCTTCCTGTCAAAATGATATGCAAGTATTACAAATAATTACAAGCTTTGAAAATAAATGTAGAGTCAAACCTGTATTAAGAGGACACCTTTAGAACAAAGGAAGAAGTGGTCTTGTAAGACAGGTCACCTCTTCAAAGAGGTTCAATTCATATGAAATTTTCCATAACAGAACAAGGAAAAGGTGACCTTTTAATACAGGTGACTGACCGCATGGGCAAGTTTGACTGTATTACAATAACATCCAATATTTGCCATATATAACCATACTTATTTACACCAGTTGAACAGATATAGGTTCACTTCAGAAATAACTGAAGGAAGATATCATTATATTATATTCTCTTCATACAGAGATCAGTTTGTGGAGATTGCACTAATCAGTAAATTAATTTATAAAATAAAATTAATAAATATATCACAGATCAGGATGTAAAGAATTGCCATTAATATGGTAAAAATATATATGATTATATTGATCAGATAAAATATTTATAAAATAAATAATTTAAAATGGCTTGGGAGTTTTAACTTTCTCTTGTGGAGGGATTTAATATTTCTAAACAACACTAAGGATTAAAGGCAATTTATATTCTGATTTAAAATACCCAATTAGTGATTTATCGTCTAGAAAAGATTTTGATCAGTGATAAAAACTCAATAAATCGTAAAACCATTTCAAATAACTTGGTACTTGACTAATAGAGTCTATTTATAATTTTGAAACAAGACTAATCATTTCTAGCTACATCGTTTTTTACACAGAATCAATGAGTTTACAATATTTTTTGTGGACACTCCTGGTTTTGTAGGAAACTTGTTAAAATATTTATATAGGTGCCCATCAAAAACAAAAAAAGAACCAGGCACTCTCAAGAGCCTGTATTCGCTAATTTTAAATTGACTTTTAAATGTCAGCATATATGAAGCAAGTGAAAATTCAAATTTCATCATGTCAGCTGATAAACAGCATAAAATTAGCCTATTTTTGTTATTGAAAGAAATTTCTATGATTGAAGATTTTCGAAAAAGCATAAATGACAACTGATGCCAATTGATAGCAAAGGGTTGGGTGAGATAAAATCTTAATAATGATATTTTCCTCTTCTTTTTAGCAGAAATGATATTATCTTGTACTGCCTACACCTGACATATTTAGTTTTATAAAAACTTGTTTCAATCAATATACTTAAAAAAAATAATAACAATTCTGTCTAAGCCTACTTAATCATGAGTATGAATCTTCTTGGATCATTGATTTCACAAATTAATAACATTTACAAATTAATAGACTTATTTAAAAATGCCCTTGATATTCATAAATTTTCAAAAACCAGAATTAATTAAAAGATACAATAGACAACAAATAAAAACATTTTTTTTCATTGATATATTAACATAAACAATTATGGCATAAGAACAACAATAAATAATTATCTTGTGTTAAAAACAATAATTTAAAGCTAATGTACAACATGTTACCGGTTTGACATTAGTAGGATATTACTGCACCTTATTATAACTACTATTGATCTTGATTACAATGTGTAAGTTTATCTTAACATACTGCTTGAAATTACTGAATTTCATACTACCTGAAATGACCCTACATGTCGCCTGATTTTTATACTGCCTAAAATGCCCCTGTATGACCTGATTTTTATACTGCCTAAAATGCCCCTGTATGACCTGATTTTTATACTGCCTAAAATGCACCTGTATGACCTGATGTTTATACTGCCTAAAATGCCCCTGTATGACCTGATGTTTATACTGCCTAAAATGCCCCTGTATGACCTGATGTTTATACTGCCTAAAATGCCCCTGTATGACCTGATGTTTATACTGCCTAAAATGCCCCTGTATGACCTGAGTTTTATACTTCCTAAAAGAACCTGAATGTCACCCCTTTTTTATACTGCCCAAAATGAACCCCAAATGTGACCCAATTTTTTTAATGACTAGAGCAAAGACCATGCAAAATTGTGAATATCAAAGGGTAGCAGTACCTAGATATGTTGTTTTTAATATAAATTGTTCAGAAAACTGACATGGTATTAGCTGTCCATTTTATTTCCTGATAGGGTCATTTCAGTCATGACATGGTATTAGGCCATGCAAAGTTAATTTCTTGGTTCTCAGGCCCGCCCGCATGTGGAAATTCGTCGCCGCATTGCCGATTTTTTTGCAAAAATAGTAAAAAAAAAAAAATTAATGCGGTAGCGCTGTCCGTACGGAAAAAACAACCGCATCCGTTTTTCTCTTATATCGCGTGGTCGGTGAAACGCTTTAAAACGCA
>MJUT01037529.1:196187-213668 GCA_002080005.1 Gigantidas platifrons
ATGTTAGTATAACATGTGTAAGAAACACAAGAGCAACATATGTTAGTATAACATGTGTAAGAAACACAAGAGCAACATATGTTAGTATAACATGTGTAAGAAACACAAGAGCAACATATGTTAGTATAACATGTGTAAGAAACATGACACACATATGTTAAAATTACATGTTCAAGAAACACAAGAGCAAAATATGTTAGTATTACATGTGTAAGAAACATGACACACATATGTTAGAATTACATGTTTGAGAAACACAAGAGCAACATATGTTAGTATTACATGTGTAAGAAACATGACACACATATGTTAGAATTACATGTTCAAGAAACACAAGAGCAACATATGTTAGTATTACATGTGTAAGAAACATGACACACATATGTTAGAATTACATGTTCAAGAAACACAAGAGCAACATATGTTAGTATTACATGTGTAAGAAACATGACACACATATGTTAGAATTACATGTTTGAGAAACATAAGAGCAACATATGTTAGTATTACATGCAGTGATGTCGTTAAAAGCCGGCAGCCGGCGATTTTCGCCAGTTATTGTCCTTTTCTTGCCGGCTATTTTTCAATGAGTAAAAAAAAAAATGTGACAAGAAAAATCCATATTCCAATATTATATAAATTATTACATCGTATAATTAATTAATTATGGATTTTGACGGCGGATTTATCAACGTTATCTAATAGATTAAATCTATTATCGTATATATTAATTCGAATAATTCAGCGCCCTCTATCCACTGTAGCGACCAGCGGGAGCGTAATATAGCGACTGGATTATTCGGGTTACGTATATATCAGCTCCAATTTGGAAATACCCTTTAGTCGCTATTTATAANTATATTGAAACATTTTCTGGAATTGAGTCAACAAAATAGGTTTTTTTTTGTTATGAAATAATACCTACTTTAGTTAAGTACAGTTCCTTTTGATTTTTTTTTTACTAAATATTTGCTCAATCAATCTCAATGGACATTATCAACAATAATTCAAGATTATGAAGTAAAAAACAGGACAAGAAATAAAGTAATTTTAGCCCCATGAAATGCTCAGAATACAGGATTTTACACCATTTAAGGCTAGGGTCAGAGGTCCTAGCCGGCCCCCAAACACCCGCCTGATTTTTCTGCCGCCTATTCTGAAAATTTTGCCACCTATTCAAAATTTTACTGACAACACTGTACATGTGTAAGAAACATGACACACATATGTTAGAATTACATGTTTGAGAAACACAAGAGCAACATATGTTAGTAGCAGGGGCCATCGTGGTCATGATCATATGGTAGTTGGATTTATAACTAGCTATGCAATCAGTGCCTATCACCACTAACGTTGCGAGTTCGAATCCTGCTCTGGTGAGGTCTACTCAATACAACATTATGTGATCAAGTTTGTCAGACTTGTGAGAGGTCAGTGGTTTTCTCCTGGTACTCTGGTTACCTTAACCAATAAAACTAACCACCACGATATAACCGATATATTGTTGGAAGTGGCACTACAAACCCTAACCCCATATGTTAGTATTACATGTGTGAGAAAAAATGTTGTTTTTAAAGCATTGTAGATGCATAAGATTGTATTACGAAGAGAAAAAAAATATGATTTTGAAAATTAGTGTGTGTTTTGATTATATGTGATATCTCTCCAATCCAATTAACAAACAAACAAAAAATATTTTTAATAATTTTCTAAATTCACAATTTTTTCATTAAAATTCAAAATCACTCATTTTGAAACCTAATGCTATAATCTTGAAAACAATATTCTGTGTAATTTGGTGAGAATCTGTGATAGAGTGAAATTGCTAGAGAGCACACACACACAAAAAAACAATTATAAAATTCAAAGTTTTTCATTATAAACAAAGATTTTACCCCAAAAATGTATTCAGATAACACTCATTTTCAAACTGAACTGAGATATTCTGAAAATAAAGATTTCATATAAATTTGTGAGATTCTGTGTCAGCACACACAAGCATATAGGATCCATATGTCAGCCTGTCTGTTTAAAGGTGACTTAAAAAAAAATCTATGAAAGTAAAATATAAATGAAATTTTGTCTTGTAATGTGTATCTGCGTGTACCAATAATCTATTTCAGTAGATGGAAAGCTTTCTTGTACTGAGAATTTTAAACACTTTGATTTCGAAAAGTCATAAACTTGAAAACAGTATCAGTGATATCTGACATCTAGAGTAATGTCATTTAATTCTATTTCTTGCAGCATGATGTATAGTCACAGGTTAACACAATAACTCTGCCCGAAACAAACTCGGTACCAGGACAAATCTGCCTCCTTTTTAGGACAACATAGCCCCATAGTCCTATAATATATGACTCCTTACATTTTAATTTGATTTCTTTCTTTTCTTTTACTTGTGGGAAACATGAAGACTTATGGAAATTCTTGCTTTTCCATTAGCAAATTCCTGACACAATGAGGTCATAGTACTGTTATAAAATTGACACACAAAAATAAATATGATGGGTTCGACTAGTCTCAAGTTGTCCATAGTTGAGGACAGAGTTGCGTAAGTGCTTAGTTATCTTAGGGCTGAATTCTCTTGGAGGCCGAGTTGTCCTTGGGGGTCGAGTTGCCTTGGGGGCCTAGTTGTCTTTGGGCCAAATTGTCTTAAGGCTGTGTTGTCTACGGGCTGAGTTGTCTTAGGGCCGTGTTGTCATGTCTTCTATTCACACATGACATTTTGTAAACATGGTCACATGTATACCTGAAAATCTTCATCTGATGTTTGTAAACAATGTCAGATAAACAAGCGTGGAAATAATTTAACAGACATTCATTCTGGACACATTCATTAACAGTTCAGATATATGAACTAATCATTTTAATTTCTGAAATTAGTATTGCAGTTTTTGTGTTTGGAATTATTGCAATACGGTTGTTTCGAATCATGTCAATTCCGACCACATTCCGTCTTTTTCGTGTCTTGATGTCTGAACAAATCAGCAGGAGACTTCCAGTGTTTACGCTATTACTGTAACAACCTCAGCATATCATAGTCGTATAAGTAATTGTAATATGGAGACACCAAGGAAACCGCTGAATAAATACTGGTGTTCGGTACCCCACTATCTGTCTCATATCAGAAATATATACATAAAGGCAGATCGTTTTCCTTTGATGATGCTGACAGCCGCAAATAAAGAAAGAAAACAAATTTAATTTTAAAGAAGTATTTGTCTCTGCATTGAAGTCTATGATACAAATAAAATAATTTAATTGACATCTGTCTTTTACAGAAAATGTTACGATTTTTTTTAAGTTGAGGATCAAACGTTAAAACGGCACATATCGCTTGGAGTTTTTGTTGTGTACATTGACACCGGAAGTTCAGTGCCAGGTATTCCATCGAAATCACGTGATCTGGCGGACGAAAATAACAAAATTTTGACAGAATGGAAATGATTCGAAACAACCGTATTCATTAATATTGTCAACACTTTCAAACAAGCTAATAACTATATATAGTATTAAAGAAGAAGACAACATACAAGACTTATGATGCAGGACACAACATGATGTTTCTATTATTTTAAAGTAAGTGTAAACCAGATTTTAATAAAATTGAGATATTAATGTGAAAAGTTGCCATCATTTGTTTGCTAAACTTACTGAGATCTTCCATAGAACATGGCTCCCTAAATCTACCTCCACTCTTTCTGATTGGTTGTTTTTTCAATAATAGTATACCACCATGCAAACATTTGAATACATTCAGATCCAACACTGTTTGTCTGACATCTTCATTCCCAATGCTATCACTTAACCATGATCTGGTGAAAAAGTAGTCTTTTTCCAACTGACAGGCACCAAGATAGCTAAAAATGATATCAAAATTATTTGAAATACACAATTTTGTGTTGTAGTTTCACTCATTTTTTTCACATTTTGATATTATCACTTAACTTACTCTATATTTTTTTATCTGAAAATCCACAGAAACAATTAACTATATACTAAAAAATTCTGCATGTTTACAAATAAAAACATGAAATCCTATAATATTTAATATGATAATAGGTGTTACCTAACTTGGGACGAAGTCCAATAATTTTTTTAAACAATATATCGGGGACCAAACTCCGGACAGTTTTCGTATCCGCTACCGAACATGGTTCATAACCGGAAGTAGTAAATACACTTTATTGTACTATAGCTTTAGTTTGCACATTTTGTTGTTCATGTGCGATGCTTTATTCACGAGAAAAGGCGTCATTAGTTTTATACATCATAAAAATTATAAACATTGTCGGTCATCTTTGTTTATGGTTGTCAAGGACTACTTCACATTCTATCTCGCGATATTTTGAACAGGTTCCATTTCTCACGAGAGCTGCAACTTGATTTTTTTTTTCTACATCCTTGTACTCGTTCTTGATTTTATTTATACAATATGTCGTTTTTAGTACTTTGATACTCGTGCCCCTACAAGAGCAATTTTTTACTGCATCAAATTTTTTGCAGAAACCCACTGTAGCTGTACATGTATTGGTTCCGGTATGTCATTTCCGGTGCATGAAAATTTAGGCATTAGTATATAGGAAAAAATTGCTATTTTTACCATAGCTGGGACTTCGTCCCATATTATTTTATAACAAAAAAAAACAACAAAGTTGTAGTTTCAATGATATCTTTGACATTTAGATGTTATAAGTTGGCTTTCTGAACTTTTAATTTTTCAAATCTGATAACCCACAGAAAACAACTAACTATATACTGAAAAGACCTCCATGAAGTAAAAACAAAAGAACAGTGTGAAAATGATGCAAACAACAGGGCAAGCAACACTGAACTCCTCTTCGTAGACTCGTTACATGGACAGCCCTTAGAAAATGATTGAAATTACCTGAATTTTATTTTTTCCTTCAAGATGAAGTTTTTCCAAGCTTCACATACTGCAGACACTGCCATGGACATAGCATTCAACTGTGATGATAGTTTTAATTTACTGACCCCATCTACCACTGGTTCTAATATTGTCTCTAAGGCAAGCTCTATATACACACTGTGTTCTGTTGGTAAATCTGGAATAATAATTATATTTCTGTATATAAGATTGTTTAAAATGTCCAATTAGAATTATTTCGTGACCAAGAACACATTAACAAACAATATTCAGGTAATAAGTGTGTGAATGGGAGGGGCTTACAGATCAGACTGCTACAAGTAATAAACAGGTGTTCTATAAGCACAGGATACTCTTATCCCCTGTCGGTTGTAAAGAGTAAAGGAGAAATATTCGAAATCGAAAGGCACCACTGAGGTTTTGCAAAAAAAAATTATGAAATCAGGTCAAAACAACATTGACTTATCGCCAGATATGTGAAAAAAGCATATTACTTTAGTCCTATAACTCTGCAAAGACAATTTTTCAAATTTGAAAGGTATATTAACAATAATCCTAAGGCTGTTGAAAAATGATGCGAGTGAGATTTGGTCATGTGGACGGATTACCATAATACGTCCCTTCTTTAGTGGCCATCAAAGATGACTCCTAATAAACTGTTGCTTATTATCAGCTGCATAAATTGACTTTTAAGTGCAAGGAGCATTTCGTTCTCAAATCACAATGCACTCATTAATGTCCAGCACATGTCACTTTTGGAATGGTTATACACTGTAGCAGACAAAACTAGATCCTATTCAGGGTATTTCACTATTTAAAAGTAACAAGTACTGCTTCCCTTCATGTAATATGTGGTGTGAGTAACAAGTACTGCTTCCCTTCATGTAATATGTGGTGTGAGTAACACTAAAATACTTTATGTCAATACAAGATTAGAACATTTTTTTTTACTTATTATCACAATCAGATGACAATCTAATTAAAATTAAATGCTTGTTGTATTTTTTTTTCTTCATTTTTCTTCTTTAGATATACACTATCCTCTACCAATATCTCAAATGGGGTCATGTCAAGTAACCTGAAAGTCCAATCATATGCATGTCAGTTAAATATATTGACCAATTGGACAACAGCTCTTGGTTTTGCTACCTCAAGATATAGTAAGCTCATCCCTGATTGGTCATTTGAAAATATGAACCCTGACATGACTCCATATACAGGATGATATGATAGTGTATCACCAGAGAAAAACAATTACAAAAAGATACAACAAATGTCTAATTTTAATTAGTTTGATCAGATGACTGATTAAATTCTAGACAATAAATATTGCATGTTAAATCATGTTTTGATTTTTAATGCAACATATTTAAACTTGATCAAGCTTAAAAATTCTATATCCAACCTGTTCCCTTTTTTCTCCATCCTTTACCAAGGGGCATAGATTTCTGGAAGTATTCCTTTGACAACTTTCTACAATTGTCTGCAAACAGGGTCATAGACATTCCTGACAAATTCTGTAAAATAATATATATTAATTAACAAGTTGCTAACTTATGGATTTTAATTAAATTTTACGGAAATGCTAATAATTTGGATTTTTATATTTTAAATCCATCAGTAATTATTTTGAGTGGAAACGAATCTGCAGGTATTTTTTTATTGTTTGTATACATCTGTATTGCTGATGGAGATTCAATTATCAAGAGGCAGAGGGTTAGGAACCCATTAATTAACCGGATTCATCCTGTAACATTTTTCGTCATGTTCCAAGCCAAAGCCATCAGCATATGTAGTGGTCTTCTCTGTGCTCAACGATTTAAAATGAGAGGTAGTTGTTCGTTTTGTTGATATCAAAGGAATTGTTGTTGACCATCACTGTTCAAACTTTCTTGTCATAACAATGTGACCAAATTCACACTCCTAATATAAAATGAAATAAAATGTTGTATTTGTTTTGTTTTTGTGTTGATTGTGGCAATCATAAATAAAATGACATGTGAGAGCCTACATGTACATGTAGAGGATTAGGATTATAGGTATTTACCAATATTCCAGTAATATCGTTTTGTCAAGTTTTTATTGATGGAGAAAATAGAGTACATTTGTATCTGCAGAAAATCACAGACCTTCTGCAAGTCATAGAAATTTTTTATCATATAAAGTTGTATTGAGTACCAGTTTCACAGCAGAAAATTTGATCAACAAAAATCTGTATACTAACTCATCAGGAGTATCTGGTCTCACTCTAAGAATTCATAATATTCATGTTTTTATCTTTTGTCGTTTTTTTTTGCCTTTACATGTGTACTATTGTTATTTAATATATCTAGATTATAATTTAACAGTAATATCCCTTCAGACTTTCAGTGGTTCTGACTTTATCTTGTATGTATTCTCCTTAGTCTGCTTTATCTGTCAGAAACCAAGAATTTTAAAGCGAATTTGTCACCATATTATTTAATCACAAACAAATCCATGTGTATGACACCATAAGTAAATACTAATATATTAAGATGCCAGAATCAGGACTTTAGACAACCAATAAGTATGTAATATAGCCTTAAGATGTCAAAAAGACCAACAGGTATATAACATACTAATGATGATTGCATTATACCTGCATTTGTTCATTAGTATCTGCCAGTTGCTTAGTAACCTCTGTGAGGTATATTATCATCTGTTGTTCCCATACTTTATGACGACTGATAGTCTTGCCACTAAATGTATGTGCTTGATACAAAGCCTTTTTTGTCTCATCTGCTAGAACCTAAAATTGTAAATAAATGTGAAACTAAGTATACTTGATCAGCTAGATCCTAATATGATATCAAGCCAATATAAAAAAAAACAGCACAATTTTGTAGTTTTCTTTTTTTCATTGGAGGAGGGGGGGAGGGGGACTTGTTACATAGCATTTTTATTTTTGCAGTAAATTTTCCAACCACAAAAATGATTCCACATTTAAATAAATTTATAATTTGTCATTTGATTTTTCCTTTAACATGTTGTTTATTTCTAATTTTGCTTTTAACTGCATTGATGGTTTAATGGTTAACGTGCTCGCCTCAAGTACGAAAGATCGTGGGTTCAAACCTCAATCGGGTCAAACCATAAACTATAAAATTGGTATATGTTGCTTCTCCGCTAAGTATGCAGCATTAAGAAGAAAGAGCACAGACTGGTTGTGTCCGAGTGAGGCAACATGTCCATCCACAGACTGGTTGTGTCCGAGTGAGGCAACATGTCCATCCATGGACTGTTGTTTCAGTGAGCTAGCTCTATAAAAATTCAACTAAGCGTGTTGGTCTAGTATAAAGCAGACCTCATCATCATCTAATTGAAAATTAACTTGTTCTCGCCATGATATAGCTGAAAAATTGCTGAGTTGGCGTTAAATAACAATCACTCACTCACCCCAATTTTCCTTTGTTAAATATATTTTGCACAGGTGCTGTGTCCTTACGTCAATTGAATGTAACTGATACTATTTACAGAATTACATCAGGTAAAACAATTACAGGATTGTCTTATTGGTTGTTATTGTAATTTTCAGTAATTTTTCAGCTTTATAATGACTATTATTATTCCTAATCAGGAAGAAGAGATTTGACAGATATAAGAACCTGACTGGTGAAACCCTCCCCCTCCCCCCATCAATAGGTGATGTCTAAAAACCTTATCACTTGAGGTGGGTATCTGGAAGTTACATGCCAGTGGTAGAAACATAGACAATATAATACTTGTATCATACTGTAATTTGTACCTTTAGATCAGTCTGTGAGATCAACATAGACAATATAATACTTGTATCATACTGTAATTTGTACCTTTAGATCAGTCTGTGAGATCAACATAGACAATATAATACTTGTATCATTCTGTAATTTGTACCTTTAGATCAGTCTGTGAGATCAACATAGACAATATAATACTTGTATCATACTGTAATTTGTACCTTTAGATCAGTCTGTGAGATCAACAGAAAATTTCCAACAGCCCAACTTGACAGGAAGGAGTTTGCTTTCTGTAGACACCACAAGTGTGACATTTGACAGTTTGTAAGCAGACGACTTATTATACTGGTAACATGACATAAATCTAGGTCTTGCTTTGGGACTAAAACACTAGAATCTACAAATAAAATATATATTTAAAATATCACAATTGAAAAAAAAAATTCATAATACTATTTTTTTAATATGTTTTCCAACAAAATCAGCATAAATGTAACTTTGATTATGAGGGGTTCTGAAGAGCCTGTATTGCTCATTTGATTTTAAATATAGAGATCTCTATTAAACTGTGTCCACCAATGGTGGCAATATTGGATTTACATTAGATGTGAGAAACATAAATACTCCAATCATAATAAGCTTAATATTCATGATTTTAACTGTTTAATGGTTTCTGTCAGTATGATGAAGCTTTTTCAAGATTGTCCACATAGAGACATTATTCCCCTGACATCCTCCATCTACAATTTCAGTTTACATGAAGTAGATCACAGCTGATTATATCTGGCTATTTTCAAAATCCTTGATTATCCAACCTTGGCTTGAAACTATGTTTTCATCAATCCAAGCGTGCATGTTACATATTGTACTACAACAGTGATTCATATTAACATGTCATGCTTAATGACAAATGCATATATAGCATCATTACAGATGTAAATGTATGTACTGTTTGAAATTTTACAACAAAAAATAAAAATAAAAAAATATACCTCTTCCAGACTCGGTCAGATCTTTCAAATTCTCTTGTAGTATACTAAATAATGGTTGGTAAGTATCTCGTAACAACATTCCTGTTCTTGTACTATAATCTCCTGAGGCCAGTGGACAAGGATAACACTTGTCTGATAATCTGTTACCTAAAGCTTCACATAGACCTACAAAATATTATAACATCTAAGTTTTAACTTGAGACATAGTTATTAAATGGTATTTCATTATAAATCAAATAGTTACCATTTCAAGACTTTAAGTTACTGTCCTCAAATGTGGCCTATAGCTAAGTCTTCTAAAGCCTTTTTTTATACCAAACTCATTATTCAAATTAAATGCAACGTAGATATCTAATTTACTGTCCACGGCACGTTTCTGTAATAACCTTCATCAGGTACACTCAAAGTCAAAAGATATGAATGTCAAATAATTTAAAAATCTTTTGGAGCAATAAAATCAAAGGGCATCAACGTGATAGTCAAAATCAGTTAAGGTCATGAGGGAGATGAATCTTACTTTTACATATGATGTCATAACAGTTACTGTATTTGTACTTATTTCTGCTAGTATTTAATTTCATGATTTTGGTATTTTTCTTCAAGTTTGTGTGCATTTAAATTCACAATAATTTGAAAATTTCTATAACTGAACAGGCTTATTTTCCTCATTAAATTATGGTGTATATGGGAAAGACAATAGCAGTAACAGTAGTAGTAAGTATCATCACGTAATATATACAACATAACTTTGTTGTCATTCCTATATACTAGTAATTGGCCGCAGACAGACATGTGTCAATATTAGTTACCGTTAATAAAAAATTCCTGTCAGAGTTTGTTATTCGATATGCTAATAAGTTAAAATGTTGGTTGACAAAGGCAATGGATCAACCCCCAGAATATGAGAGGTGAAACTTGCATTCGTAGCTGGATTGCAGAAGTGTGCAGCTTAAAATAACTTGACTCTAACATTAACCTACTTATATTTTTCGTGTATTTTGTTGTAAATGTGTTTTTAGGAAAGTGAAATTAATTTTATTGATTTCATACCGGTTATCAAATATTTAATCTCCACAAAATATCAATTATTACACAGGGCTGTATATATGATGATACAAAACAATACAAATAGATGCGTCAATTATCAGTCAATTATCAGCCTGGCTCGTTCAATGGTGTCACCTGTACATTTTTTGTCAGTTAAATAATTATTCATTTATCGCCCTGTTAATAAATCATAGTACATGTATCTTATTAAGGTCAAGTCTGATTGAGGAAACTTTACATTTGTATTCATGTATACTTATATTACGGATTTAGTTTGTTACACATATTTTCATTGGTCGTTCAACCATGAATGTCAGCATATATTCGGAAAACAGACGGGGTCTATATTTCAGTCTCCTAAAACGATAACAACATGGACGACAAAAAATTACGCTTCACTGAATCAATAGAATAATACGGAATAATAAATGTATTTTTACCAAATTAAATACTGTTTTTAAACTCAAAACAGCTACATAAACAAACAAATATATTACAACACAACAGTTAATTCCGTCACAAATACCGGATTCAGCAAACTCCTATGTTCCACGGCTGTACCATAACGTGATGAACATTAGAATAAACAAAACGTTGAGGTTTGAAACTTTCGACGTCATGGGGCCACAAGGTTTTATTTGCATGTTGTTAACATTTAAATTATTGAAACTGTCTCGCAAACCCGTTGTTTTATTATGTGATATATATTAATGCTATATTTATAAAGTTTATAAAATTTACTACATATCAAATTGTGCGGATTTAGAAATTTAGTACAGTATTTTCCTTCATGAGACCCTATACATGAAATATGACGTGTCACATATTTTGACGTCATTGAAGAATGACGTCAAAGGTACGGAAAAGGACATCTAGAAATACGAAAAAATGAAAATAAAAGACACAAATATATTTAATACGATTGGATTCTGTATTTAAAAAAAAAACAATGGTTAAATCCGTAATATACAAATGTATCTGTTATTCAGCTACATGTATTAGACAGGGTATATAATGTGACATTCCCGGCTTAGGATATATATTCCCTTCGGCTGCGCCTCAGGGAATATAGAACCTAAGCCGGGAATGTCACATTATATACCCTGTCTGATAGCTGAATAACATATAATGTTCACGAAAAACATACCCGTCATGAAATTCGTGAACATAAATTATTAAATGCACTGCGAAGAAAGGTACAAATACAGTTTTAAGGAACTGTCAATTTCAATAATAAATAGACTATATATGTTATTCCGGTCTTAGACAGGGTATATAATGTCACATTGACGGATTATGATTTATATTCCATGAGCCAAAAAACGATGCCAGTGCCGTATGGAAACACCAAAATAATTTGGAATTTTCGATACATAAATTTTTATCGAAGAGAAAGAGAAAAATTGTGCATGATTTTTATGTTTTGTAATTCAAAAGAAATATCAGTTAAAAACAGAACTTGGTTTTCTATAATCCTAAAATTATAATGTCTTAAAGATATTCCGTTTCTAAAATACTGCATTCTTTCGACTTGTGACGTTATATATATCATCATAACCATATTTTTATAAGCCGAGAATGTCACATTATATACCCTGTTTGATAGCTGATTAACAGATATACATTTTTATTACGGATTTAACAATTGTTTTTTTTAAATACAGAACCCAACTGTATTGAATATATTTGCGTCTTTTATTTTCATTTTTCGTATTTCTAGATGTCCCTTTCCGTACCTCTGACATGCTTTCTTCAATGACGTCAAAATATTTATCACGTCATTGCTCTTGAAACGTTTTGTTTATTATGATGTTCATCACGTTGTGGTACAGCCGTGGAACATAGGAGTTAGCTGAATCGATCAGGTATTTGTAACGGAATTATATGTTGTAATATTTTTTTGTTCATAAAGCTGTTTTGAGTATAAAAAGCAACATTTAATTTGGTAAAAGTACATGTATTTTTCCGTATTATGCTATTGATTCAGTGAAGCGGATTTTTTTGTCGTCCATGTTGTTATCGTTTTTGAGAGACTGAAATATGCAGGGGCCCCTCGACGGGATAGAAATATGTCTTATGTATACGACTTCAGACGTATACATAGCTTGATGTATACGGCTTGTTATCCAATCAGAATCTTTACATTTTTATGTGAGCTATAATATTATGGATTATGCAATGCATGATTTTAAAATATTAAGATGTAATATATAAGACATGGTCCTTTAATTTAACGACATTAATTTCCATACACGCTGATCAAGTAAAATACATTCATTAATTATTGAAACATTTTTGTTTCTAAATATCAAAGTACACAATGTGCCAGTAATAAATATTTCCACTTCATTTAATATGTAAAATAATATACTAACAAGAATCCCAGGAAGACAAAGCAGAGATAACATGTAATTTCCTGGCCGTTGCCAATAGTGATGGAACTGATGGAGGTGGAAACAGATCTGTCAATATAAACATATATAAGATAATTAAACAACAAAATTAATAATGAAGTTAAACTTTAAACATAGAACATTTTTATAAATACATGTACATGTATATATACTAGCAATAATACCTGTCTCGAATTTCAAAACTGACGTTATTATTTTTATCAGTGACAACACACTGACGTTATTATTTTTATCAGTGACAACACACTGACGTTATTATTTTTATCAATGACAACACACTGATTGATATTTTTATCAGTGACAACATACTGACGTTTTTCAGTATCAGAGTCAGTCCATTGATACTAAAAATACTGCTCAGTGAGATCAAAGGGAAAACATATACATTGTATATTACTAATTAAATTATTTAGAGGAAATAAAACATTGTGTATACAAAAAGAGGGGTAATCCACCTCATGTTGATGAATCAGGATGACTTGCCCAACCTAAATCATACACATGAGGTGGGTAACCTTTTATTCATATACATGTATATACATTTTTTGTATACATGTACATGTAGATCTACAGTTTTGTGCCTCTCTCAAACGTTAACCAGGACCTAAATTTCCATGGGCAAATGCTGTGGTCTTTTTAAGGAATATTTGAAATTGTTGAACAGGTTATACGATATAACTTGGTTTAGGTCAGTTTACGCTTAATAAGCTGCGAAGCGGTTTATGAAAAGCGTAAACTGACCCAAACCAGGTTATGCACGTATAACCTGTTCAACAATTTTAAATATTCCTTATAATTTAATTTTTACAAGAAAATTTAATGATTCCTCGATTTTAATTACGTTTATTTCATGTGATTATTTGAAGTTGTCTTTTGTGAATGAACACGTTGGTGACATCACAATACCAACCCAGGTTATCGAATATAACCAAAATTTCCTCCAGACGGATTAGCCAATCAGATTGAAATACATGTATTCAAATCAAATTACATTATTTGTTAATATTCATTATTGGTGGAATTGTTGGACATTACTGTTTAAACTTTCTTTTCATACAATGTGTTTCTGTTAAAAATCACTGTGACTGGTGATTTTTCACAGCATATCACAAGCACTGTAGATTGCTCCCAGGTAATTATAAATAAACATCATCGTTACATGTGTAGTCTGTCATTACTTATCACAACTGTATCTGACATCAACTATATTACATTGCCTCATTCAGGGCTTTCAATAAGTTTTGAAGTAGCAGGCTATTTCCAAAAAGTAGGTGGAGAAATGTGCCGACATTGTTCGGCCGGGGGTTTGGGGGCCACTAAAGGCTATCAACAGGTCAAAGGCAGTGCCCTTGTAGGGGGTCCAGGGGGGCAAAGCCCCCCAGAGGCTCCAGAAAACATTGTTTTTTATATCCATCAACAACTGTGGAGAGCTGCAATATCAGTAAGCTCAATAAAGAATGTCACAGGACCGAAAAAATATCAAGCTTTTCCTGCAATGGGTGCTTTCAACCAAGGGCTACCAATTTTCCATTTCTCGTTTTAGTAACACAAACTAACTGTATATATTAATATTTTTCTGAACATTGTTTGTTAAAACAAGTCTGCTTTGAAGTAAACATTTTGTGGAATTTTTTTTGTTTATATAAATAAAGCAAAGTATTTTATTTAAATTCACAGATAAATACAAATTTTAGTGGATCTTTTCAACCATTTGTCTTAATCATGAAAAAGCTTGTAATATTTGTTCATTTCAAAGGTTTCAATATTTACCAAAAACCTAAATCAAGTCCTCTATCGTATTTTGCACAAAAGACATGTTTAAATTTGGCGCCAAATTGATATCCGCCTCCGATAATTTTTACCTGTCCGGTCCAGAGTGATTCTTGACTCAGTGTTCTAGCTAGGATTTAAGAAGGGCAGGGTGCAAAACTGAAAAGGGGCAATTTTATGCATGCGACCTGTGAATAAAAGGGCAATATGTTAGGGGGGTTTGAATCAATTAATTTTCTCTTTAATGTGTTAATCTGGGGTCATCCCAAAATGTCTACAGGTCAATTTTGGTTAATTAGACATTTTTTTCTCAAAATGTCTACTCCCTGATTAAAATTTATTCCCAAAATGTCTACAGGTAATTTTCTTATGTTACTTAAAATATTTCATGAGTTGCTGTATAAAGTACCATGATATAGCTGTTAATCTGTGGTTCATTTGCTTCATTTTGGTTTCTACTAAAAATAAAGAATGTTGTCTAGAAAAAAGGAAACAATAACCCAAAGTAGAACAAAATTTTATATAATTGATCTTATGCAAATTATGGATCAAGTTATACCAGTATTGTCCACAACACTGGTATAACTGTAAAGTTTGTCAAAATATCTGTAATATTGGATACAACCATACTGGTTTATTTCTTACCTTTTATCCGAAAGTTTTAATTATTCAATATTGTGGGTGTAAATAAGGTGAATATAAGTACAAGTTATATACTTGGTGGTCCAAACCTGGACGATTAAGAAGTAATGGATGTCTATTTACGCATGTGTGTTATTACTACAGGTAATGTATAGAACTGGTTGTTGCTAAATATTGTCTTTGTTTCAGTTTAAGTAGACGGGTTTTTATTTCAGAATAAACTTAAGTGGTTTTATTGTGTTTGATAATAAAATATTGTAAATGGCATATTTAGATTTTGTTAATTTTCATTTGTTTCAAGTACAAAAACTGTATATATATAGAACAAAGGGAAATAACTCTTTTTTTTATCAACTTACGAAGTTGAAAAATACGATGTCAAACTTTTGTTTTCCTTTGCCACTATCTTTGCATTATAATTTATAACTTATAATTTCAAATATTGATATTTTCGTTCATTAAAGCATTTCTGAGATTGCGACTTTAATTTTGTCAATGTGAATGTCCTTGAACTTCATCAAAGCATGGAGAAATGACCAGAAAAGAGTTTTGATCTGGCATTTCACTTTAGTTTAAATCAAAATAAATTATGGACAAATTGGAGATCAAACAGGGCTCTATTATACAACAAACCCTGTATTTTATACTGGATAGTCGGTCCGGTGGAAACCAATGTTTTCCGGACCAAATTTATTTTTACCGGATTTGTTTGGGAATCTCTGGGATACAGTACTAGTCCTGAACAAATCTCTCGACCAATGAAAAAATGTGTATTAGACAGTATATATTGGAAAACTGTTATTCCAGGAAGCAAAAAAAAAAGATATAAATAAAGCGCCGTAAATATTGATTTATTATCGAAACACAACAACAATATTGACATGATTGAAATAAAAAAAAATTCCAACAAAATAGCCGGCGGTCTTTCTCTAAATAAACGGCGAAAATCGCCCGCTACCGGCTTCTATTGAAAGCCCTGCTCATTGTGATAAAAAAAAGAAATCTATAATTTAGGAAAAGGGGAAATAAAAAACAGTTAATTCACCTGCAGAACCACCTGTCACTTTTGTGATAATTGTTTATGATTAGATACAGAGATAAATAACCTGTAAATATATTTAATAATACTGTTAATTCACTTGTAGAATAATATGTCTCATCATTTCTTGACATATCCATTTTTTCCCACATGAATGACACATTATAAGTGTGTTTCTATATAGAGTAAGAATTTTTTTTGTGATAAATTGTAATTTTAAATTAAATACATGTATAAAAAGTAGATATCAAATTTAATGGGCACGACATGTTTCTGGAATAACCTTCATCAGGTACGTTACTGGAATAACCTTCATCAGGTATGCTTAAAATCAAAAGATTTGAAAGGCAAATAACTTAAAAGCTTTGAAAGCAATAAAACCAAAGAGCCTAAACAGGATAGTAAAAATCGGCTAAGATCACCTATGTCTGACGAGGGAGGAGAACCTTAGTTTTTTTTTTAATAATTACAATATTTAGGAACTGTATATATGTATATATAGTAAACTAGAGGCTCAGCACTGAGCTGAGCCTGTGTCGCTCACCTTGCATTCTGCTCTGATGAAACTTAATACAGAACATTCCATAGCCTATAGGTGTTTCCCACAGGCCTCTACATTAACATTTTTTTTAACTTGTCCCTTCCGACATTACTAGCTAAAACGAGTTGCAAGTCAAAATCATTTGGTCTTGTTTTATACTCGGCTATAAAAAAAAACTTCCGGTAGGGGATGGGGGTGACCTCGGGCCTCAACTCTTGGGGCAATTAATTTATCTATTCACCCCGATCATAAATATATATGATTTGGGGAGGCGATCTCAACCATTAAAAAGTTCACCTCAGGTAGGGGATGGGGTATGACCCCCGGGACCTGGGCTATAAGGTATTTAATTTGCCTAGTCACCCTGATCATAAATATATATGGCTTAGGGGTGGGGATCTCAACTAT
>MJUT01037529.1:218391-231612 GCA_002080005.1 Gigantidas platifrons
GACGACGACGGACGCCAAGTGATGGCAATAGCTCACATGACCCTTCGGGTCAGGTGAGCTAAAAATGAATGAATACTTTTGTAGATAAGAAATGAAGAATGGGTAACCAGTGATATAAAACAGACAGTCATCTATAAACTACAAATGTATATGCATCCATAATTAGAAGTCAAATAATTCTCATTTAACTTTACAATTTATGTAACATATATCTATTATATAAAGGTTAGGTATATATACAGAATATTAATAATTCAATGTAAATGAATTTTTGTATTTTTAATTGACTTCAACAATTTCATCAATAATAATGCATGGCAGTCTGATCTTGTAACACATAATTAACTCAACAAATACAGTAAAATCTCCATGTTATCTGAACTAAGAGAATTTGTTTCCTTGGTTACGTCCAAGCATAAACCACATGTAGGTCTATTCATAAGTTTCTTAAGTTAAATTTCTTACAGATAACTCAAACACTCAGCTATTTCCAAAAAAAACCATCCGTGCTTTAGGCTTTGACACAAGGAGGTTTGACTATCAGTATATTAGCCTTCTCTAGATACTAATGTGATGTCAAATACAGGACCATTAGCGATCATTAAGTCTTTATACTCTCTAATGATTTATATAATTCAATAAATCACATTAATTGACGATTTATTAACGATTAATTTGTTTACTATATATACAATGTACTGGAATTTTATATTTCCTGCTGAAAATTAATGTTTTATAATGAAAAGTGAAAAACAGTCAACATTTTTACTGCCACCAACACTTATGTTAAAACGCTGATCTTCTAGATTTAAAATATAAAGTTCACCACATATATTAATATCTAATTTTATAGATTGGTTTAGGTTTATGGTGTTTAATACCACTTTCAACAATATTTCAGTTATAATGTGGTGGTCAGCTTTATTGTTGGAGGAGGCCGGTGTACCGGGAGAAAACCACTGACCTGCCGCAAGATGCTGACAAACTTTATCACATAAAGTTGTATCGAGTACCCCTCGCCATGAGTGGGATTCGACCTCACAACTTTAGTGCTGATAAGCAGTGATTGTACAGGTAGCTGTAAATCAAACTACCATACGATCACAACCACAGCAGCCCCCCTGATTTATAAGAAAACTTATACACTTGTACAATGTATATATATATATATGTATAGTATGTTGATGGATGATTTGTCAATACAAGGCAACATTAGAGATATCAATACAATGTCCTATATCTACTCATGGAAATCAACAATTGGGGACTAAACGGTTCATCATTATGCCAAGCGAATCTGTGCTAGTATACCAAGTGTGGATTCGAATCCTGCCCCAAAATAATCTAACACTATTGACACTACATGTAACTCTAAACATACAAAGTTACTGTTTATAAGGTAAAAGAACAAAACCTACATGTAAAATTTTACAAACTACAAAAATGTACTTTTTGCATAAACTATGTTTAATTTAATGATAATCCATCCAATATACATTGTAATATGAATATTAATTAGATATATAGTCTGTGCCAAAAACATTTTGACAAACTAGCCCCAACAGCATTTTAGAACAATTTTGTCTTTGATTAAGCAAATTTTATGCAATTTTTACTAGCCAGAACCAATTTTTAATAGACTGGGGCATAGGGTTGGTGGTTTTTGGCACAGACTGCATACAGGGTCAGCATGATACAAACTACAAATACAAACCTTATTATATCAAATTAAATGTATACATCTTGATCTCTTACTTTACCTTAATATTATAAGTACTTTTAAGTAGATTAAGTACCTGACATTACTTCTAATCTAATTAATTTACCTTTTAATCCAGCATTTTCCATCATACTTCTGACAATGGCTATCAGTGTAGCATTACAAAGTATTATACTGCCAAGACTATAGTAATCACGTCCTCGCTCTCGTGAACCCCAGTCATGTTCATAGAAACAAAGTTCTAATGCACTTCCAAATTCCTTCCATAAAACATCGAGATATTTCTTAACTAGTTGATCTTTAATAGTGCTATCAGCACTATCACCCCATGACACTGTTTTCCGTTTTGAATCCGACCTTGACAAGACTGGTGTGTCTGGACCTTTCGGAGGTCTATCAGTCTCTGCTTTACTTGAAGATCTACCTGGTTTGTGTTTTGTTTTAGAACTTTCACTTTTACGTAGTATGTGCGTAGAATGGCAAACAATTTGAAGAAATGCCTCTGCAAAAGTCTGTTCATTTTGGGCAAAGGTTGATAATGGTGGAGGTTCATGAGATAAGTCAGGGGCTTTAACAGACCCTACTTTTAGAACAGCACCACTAATGCTTGTCGCACTGCCTGTAGCAGTATGATAATCTGAGGTATCTAATCCTGGTATTGCAGACATTGGACGTCTCTGAACCTCATCATTCCACACATATAATGGAAGTTTACCAGAAAATAAAATTCTCATGAATTCATCATTGGCTGTAAAAAATCTGTGTGTTTGATGAGCAGCATACCTGGCTCTTTCACCTGCCAGAATGTTCATGACATTAACAAACGGTATTGCTTTTACACTTATACCAGCGTGTCGTGAGAGATTTGACAAAGCTGCACTTGGAGCAAGGATCTTTTCTAATTTATGATAAATTTCCTTAACAAAAACAGTCTTTCCACGAGCCTTAGGCAACCCATTCAATATGTTGTTAAAGTCTTCAAGCCCTCGTGTAATATTCCACAAGATTTCATGAGTTAAATTAGCATATGATCCATGTGCAAAAACTTTCAACCCAATCATGATCAATTTTTCCATCCAGTAGATGGCGTTATTGTATAATTGAAACAACTTGTCTCTGATGTGTTCTACATCAATATAAAGACAACCTAAAATAGGCAAAAGCCATTTACTGGTATGAAGACGCTGTTTAATTGTATTCCAATGACCTACATGTACTCGTAAGTCTTCACATAAACCATTTAGACAGTATAATTTACTCATTGGAGCTTCAGTCAAACAGTTGTGAGTAATACCATATAACGTTCTATATTCTGCCTGAACTAAATTCTCTAAATCTTTCACAAAAGCAGAGACAGACTTGATTCTGAACAAACAATCTCGTAAAAATTCAAGCCTTGCCCTTTCTTCTAGAACCTTACGAAGTTCAAGATATTGCTGACCTATTTTTAAAACATGGCGACAGTGAAGAAAACTAATGTTACCATGTTCTGAATGGCGACGGCTAACATGCTGTCCTGGATTTAAAATTTGAAACGGTTTTCTGAACAATTTGATAGTTTCTTCTGCGTCAACACTATCAAACTCTCTCTCATTACCAGAAAGAGAAATTGGTGAACTATTGAAATATTTCTCATAGACATTTTGAGACATGTTTAAATCATCTTCATCCAAATTGTCATCTATTCCTGGTATATGAACCCGGTAGGAACTGATAGGGGGAAGTCGTTCTGAAGTGTCACTGTAATCTTCATCCAAGCTGTAGTTACCTGTAAATTATCAATTGATTAATTTGATTATGCATATTAATTATTACATTGATAAATATAGTGAGTCAGTGTTGCTTAAAACAAAGTGAGCAATTTTTTGGCTATATCACATGGTGACAACAAAATACTTTTTCAATGAGACGATGAAGATGCCTGCTTTGTACTAGATCAACATGTTAAGTTGGTTCTGTTTTAGTACAATGTACATTAACCACCTGACTGAAACAGGTAGACTTGTCACTTCATTCTGACATTATCCACACACCAGTGTTTGTGCTCTTGCTCCTTCATGTTAAGTACATAATAAAGAAACATCAAATTAAATACTACATGTTTTTTTATATGCTTTGTCACAAATTAGGATCAAAGCCACAATATGGTACACAATGATAAATGTTTGGCTCCTACTTAACTCTCCATTATTGAAAGTAGCAGCTTCATGTTCCAGTTTCCTACTGCTCATACTAGCGTCTTACTTACTTGAGGTAAGGCTTTACTTGCAACATATCCACTTTCTATTTTTGAATTTGATGTCAACATGACCCCTGTGGTCTATAAATATAGCTATGGGTCCTAATAGGATTTTATTTTATTTCCTTGGAGTATGCAAACATAATTTTGTTGTCTAGCTCTCAACTTGCCAGTTTTGTTCTGCAAAAATCTGTCAAAAAATTCCTATGTGTGACATGCAATTTGGGGACAAATGGTTCTTGACCAGTACAGTCGAACCCATACATGTGATAGCACCCGCATGGCACGGAGTCTCACGCAAATGAGCCCACAAAAAACTATTCCCGGATACAAGCCATTTTCTCCTGCATATCCATGAAAAGCAAAAAATCAAAATTCAATGGTGTAAACATCGTAAATTATTGGAAATCCCCTAGGCGATATAATTAGATTATTGGTACATGTTTCCTATGTTGAAATGTGTATCTCAGGTGCTGTCAGTCAATGACACGGTCGCATGAGCTAATTAGATAGTCTGTTTTGACAAGAATAAAGTTGTAAAATCTAATCTCTTTGTTTGTGTAGCAATAAAATACAAGTTAATTTGAAGCCAAAATTGCAGAAATATGGCTTCTCGGAAGAGTCATTTTTCGTCTCCCGAAAATTCGTTCAGAAAGAAAACAAAATATGCTTCAAAGTTTCAGGAAAAATGGAAAACAGAATTTGATTTTATTGAATCGAGTGAAAGAGGAGATTCTTTTGCATTTTGCAAGTTATGCAAAACAAACTTTAGTGTTGCAGCTGGGGGGCGATATGATTTAACAAGACACATAAGTGGAAATGTTCACAAGAATAATTCGACCAGCGTTGTGAATGTAAAAAAACTAGGTGACATTTTCCAAAAGACTGTGACTTCTCTGGATGAAAATGTAACCAAAGCAGAAATTATGTTCACATATTTAGTTGCCGAGCATAATTTGCCATTTCTTGTTGCTGACCATTTTTCGGAGTTTAAACTGTATTTTATGATATGCCAATAATTTAATATTTACTTACTTACTTAAATTAACAAACAATATTCAAAAGTTGGTTTCTTACGTCGATAAAATATCTCCCTGATATCAATCTCAAAAATGCCTAATCTCCCTGATATTCAAGATAATCTCCAGGACCTTATCACATGTATGCGAACCTGTCAAAGGCTGTTTTACTATCTACTCTAGTGATCAGGAATTAGATACGATAACGTAACCCTCATTCCGCTTGTGTTCCATTTAGGGTTACGAATCGGTCCCATTCAACGTATGGGAGCAAATTAAAATTTTTGTTCCGTGAATATTTCAATTTTCATTTTGCATATCTGGTCATAACTTATTATTCCCTACAATTTTTAAGTAATGGTGATACGAAATAAGTGTTACAATACCTGTTTTTACCTCCACGATCTATTTCGTATTCGAAAATTGTTTCTTGTCCGCCATGACACCTTACGTAGACTCTCGCGATGGGCGGAGCCTATCCATATATGGATCTCAATGCCAAATATGGAAAACTTTTACTACGAATTTACTACGATTTTACGGCAATCATCCAAATAAGGATATCTCCAAAACGAGGCAAGTGCACGTGAAATAGCAACTTGTAAACAAAATGTCGGACAGAAAGAAGATTTCATGCATTCAAATTTTCAGATGGATATAAGTCTACCATGGATTGATGCAGCATTTATTTAACACCTCAAGGTTTACCTAAATATATTTATCTTTCACACCCGTTAATTTTTCAAACCACTTACAATGGAATTAGGACAAAAAACCGCCCAGTGTGAATCACTCTGGGCGCTGCTCCCATACGTTGAATGGGACCAATTCGTAACCCTAAATGGAGCACAAGCGGAATGAGGGTTACGTTATCGTATCTAATCAGTAATATGACAGTAATGTCATTATTGAAGTGCATTTCATAATATAAACATTGTATTTAGTGATCACCTGTCATGTCACCCTATTTCAATGTTATATTGGAAAGATAATATAGGTTTGACTGCATGTGCACCGATTTTTACGCTACACTACTGACAGTACTGTACTGGTCAGCGAGTAGTTCTCGCCATTTTTTACATTTTTTATCCAATATTTTTAAGAAGCAGGCGAGAAGCCTTTGTTTCACCCCATTATTATTTTGCATGACCCATAACGATTTACCTACGAAAGGAATTTTCATAAAGGAGAGCGCACGCTGATCGGGGATCCATTATTACGATGTTGCGTTTTTCAACAGAAAATGGCCGCAACAGAAGCAATTCTCGCCAACTTTCAGCAATGTGGTTTTTGGTGAAGCTAAAGCATTATAAGGAAAGAAAAACGACATTTTTTAAGATTAAAACCCTTTCTTAAAAAGTTTACCGGTTTTTGTGTTAGTTTGTAGATAACTCTGATAATTATTCATCGCTGTTTTAATAGCTGTCATGCCATCCCCACGCCGCTCCCCCATTCCGTAAAATACACCCTTTTCAACTGTGGTTTACCTGATAATTTTCATTTTCTTGATGAAAAGTAATAATTCCAGTTTTTCTAGAATTAATTTAAATACTTTGTCCTATTTTTGTTTCCAAATGTGATAATAAAGGATCCGTCTATAAATTAGCGGTCAAGGTAATTGATGACGTAAACAGTGCATGCGCAGGCAGCCATTTGCATTCAAATGGAATCTATTTTTATTCTGCAATCGTGAGTATTTTGGATTGTAGGGATAAGTATAGTCCGAGATTCCTCTGCCGTTCGACGACCATTTAGAACTTGCTGTTGTCGTTGAACGTCAGAGCGCTTGCCATAAACAAAACAGCGGATTTTCCTCTCCCACTCGAGAGAGGCACATTTCCACGTTTTGTGGCCATCAGATTTTATTTTCTATCCAAAACCTTAATATATATCGCTTCACCAATCATTTTTCTATTCATTCATAACCATCTTACCCTCAGAAATTCGTGTTACACTCCATTACAGCACAATTTCCCCCAGACCATATGATTTCGTCATTTTGAACACTGACATTTTGAAATATTTGTCACGTGACTTCGAGAGAACTACTATTACCGCAATGTATCATGGGAGATGATTTGCATATATGATCTGACCTTGTCCAAAATAGGGGGAAATGTAACACATGCTCTTTCCGAAGCCCGCGGATAACACTGCCAAATGAATCTTTTCTATCCAACATATTTTGTATTATTTCCTTCTGCTCTGATTTGAGCTGTAGATGGAACTGTTTGTCCTGCAGAATACGCTTGATATCGTCTTGTATGTTTGTTTACGTATGCAAATTTGGCGCACTGCATTTAGTATCTCCCATCATGCAATGCATTGCTGTCATCTTTCAGTTAGTATCGCGAGATCACGTTAAAAAAATGGCAGTGAAATGACCAAATCATCGGGTGTAAGGAAAAAACGTGCTGTAATCGAGTGCAACACCACTCTCTGAAGGTAAGATGGTTATGAATGAATAGAAAAATGATTGGTGAAGCGATATATATTAGGGTTTTGGATAGAAAATAAAATCTGATAGCCACAAAACGTGGAAATGTGCTACAAATGAGATGTGGAAAAAAATCCGCTGTTTTGCATATGGCAAGCGCTCTGACGTTCAACGACAACAGCAAGTTCTAAATGGTCGTCGAACGGCAGAGGAATCTCGGACTAGGATAAGTAATAAGGCAAAGTGTTACACTTTTTAAAAGATTTATAGAAATAAATTGGAAATATGGTGTCACTAGATTCCCCGATGATCACACCATGTGTTTTTCTATTTAAAGAGTACCGACACACCCCTGTTGATGTTATGACAGAATGTGGGGTGCAGTAGGGTTTTTACTCGATTTTAACGATATTTCACAATGAAAAGGATTGGTACGGCGTCCTTTAATGATGGTGAAAAAATCGGACGAAAATCGCGAGCGTTCGCGCTAAATGGGAAAGTTGGCGAGAACTACTCGCTGACCAGTACATGTGCTCACTCATTAACTTGAAAATAGAATTTTGAATATCAACTCGACTTTAATAACTCAGAATATCTTACCCGACATTTTCCCCAATTATATTATCTTATATTATATTATTGAATGCTAGATTCAACATAAACAATCCGTGACACATTGCTTTCGTTGGAAATGTTGTGAAATATGAGAAACAGATCAGTTGGAATATCGTCGGCCATGTTACCAAAACAGTGTTGTCACGTGATATTATGCATATTTTTTTCTAGTCGAAAACGGATTGACACTAATAATTTCCGTGTTTCATCGATTCTTAAATTTTTTTAAGAAAACATGCAGTTTTGTACTAATGGGTCATTGTAGATAATTACTGCTGTAAACATTCATGAAACCATGTAAATATCGGATAAAAATAACTCGTACGACCTTAATGCTAATTACATATACATAATAGAGACTAGCTATAGAGTGCCTTGAGACAAGAAAACTGAAACAGGGTTTATGATACTGAAATATTTTTTCTCTTTATGTTTATATTATTAATTAAAATTTTAAGGCTCTGAATCCGACAAGAAACATTGTATATTTATATTTATATATATATATGTATAATTGCCTCAAATGACAATAATCAATGTATGCAATTTGTTTGCCCCTTGATTGGAATAATAAATATTCTTATTCTTATACACATATGGATCTTGAATAATGAAGACCCAATATATACTCAGATATCAAATATCTAATTAAATGACATAAGGGATCTGCAAACTGGATGACCTGCATTGAGCATGAGAAAGAAAATATTCCTTTTGGCACCGTCCCTTGATGCTCACTGCTGGTTATCCAAGAGCTCTGACCCCTTTCCATGTTCCCAACAATACATGTATGTGTGTCTCTCAGTCCCCTTTCCTTCCACATGGAAATTCTTCTGTATTAACATGGCCAGTCTGCACCAGACACAAGTAGGATTTTATTCCTTTTAGCATCGACTCTTGGTGTCTCTTGCAGATTTTTTTGGCGATGAATCACCCAATACACGTGTCTGTTTATGCCGGACAGAATCAGAGATAAAGTAATGATATACACATATATAAACACTACTTATAACAACAATAATCTCCTCTTCTAATATCTAGACAATCAATAATATATTTCCCAGAAGTTTAAGTACTGATATGTCTTGGTTTGTAAAAAGGCATATATGAATTTTGCCTCATTGGGTAGATCTTTAAATTTTGGACAAAGCTCACCTATATTATTGAACATGATTTCTATTGTCAATGTATAATGGACAGTTAATTATAAAATGAAGTTCATCTTCAGTTTGATTTGAAGAACATTTTTCACATATTCCTTGAGATCGTTCTACGTAGGGTTTCTTATATCGATCCCTTTCTATTTTTAGTTCATGGGCACTTATTCTTATTTGACATAATGCCCTTCTCAATCGAAAATTGTTAATAGATAAATATGTTTCCCGAGAGAAACATTTTTTAATTTTGAAATAAGTATCAAGTTTTCCCTCTAGTTCTTTTGACTTTTTATTCCAATAATTTAAAAAACTATGGCATAATTTTTTTCTTACTGACCTTGCTAATTCATTCAACTTTGTTCCTGTATGTTGACTATTTAATTTTTGTAAGATAAATTTAATAGAGGCCAACCAGCATTCTGTGTTGTCTGAAACCATGCTTTGATTAGCGATATATGCATCAGACAATACACCACTTTCCATTTTGTCTATTCTAAACCAATATTTTAACATTGACAAGACAACAGAGAAATACAGAGGGTATCTGCCAAGTTCAGACAATACGGCTAAGTTTGTGGACTTTTTATTTACACCCAAAATATATTTAAGGTGTTTAAAATGAGATTTGTCTATAAAATCATTGATATAAATTTGTTGCAATAAATATTCATTTTCTTTTCAGCATGCTGCAGAACTGGTCTTAAACATTCCTGTAATTTCACTACCATACATCAGGATTGGTTTAATTGTATGGTCGTACAAATGAAGAAATGTAGAGATACTTGAATTAGTAAGATTGTTTAATTTTACTTTATTTTACTGGAATGATGGATTGCCAAAATGAAATGTTGACCACTGAAGTTCAATTAGAAATGTTCATTGTAAAATGACTTAAGAATTACGAAATAACTGTATTGCATTTCATGTATATTGATGATGTTTGTCAATTAAATTGGGTTTTTGTCCATTTAAACCAAAATTTAACTAACATTAGCTATTATTTGAAATGCATTCAACAAAGAATTAATGACCAAGCCTTACAAAATCAAAATAATTTAATCACAGGTAGTACTAAACTTGAATTTTTTTCCAGTGTACATAAAACATTTTATATCCGCTCCAACGTGGATTCAGAAAAGGTTTGTCATGCAAAGCTCAACTTCTTGAGTTTATTGATGATATCACCAAGAACACAGATGAAGGAATACAAACTGATCGTTTGATGATGGATTTCTTTGAAGGATTCGATAAAAGTTAGCTACAGCTTTTTGGTACATATGTTACATCAAGGTATCATTAGAGGAAAACAAACAGATGGATTAAAACTTTCCTCTCCGACAGAAAACAATCAGTAGTCATGGAAGGTGAAAAGTCGGGTACCATCAATGTAGAATTCAGTGTCTCTATAAGAGAAGTTAGACTCTTTGATGACGACACTGTTATGTCCCTGAGTATCACTGCAAACGGAGATATTACAAATCTACAAGAACACCGCGACAACTTTGTTAAATGGAAAACAAACTAGAAAATTTATTTTCATCCAGACAAATGCAATATACTGACAAAGAGAAGGAAATTCAATAAATACTGAGGATACTCTGCATCAACAGAATCTACAACCAGTTTCATCTGTCAAGTACATAGGCTGTATTATCAGTTCAGACCTGAAATGGAACGAACTCATCGGAAACACCTGTAACAAGCTTAATAAAGTAACGGAGTTCTTAAAACGAAATCTTATTATACTAGTAGACACCAAAATAAAGGCTCAATAAGTTAGGTACATGTAGTTGGATTACCTAACAACTCATGCAAGCCTATCACCAATACGGCGTTGGTTCGCGCCCGGCTTTGTAAATTACAAAAAGGGTGCACTCAACTCGCAACCGCAAGTGATAAAGTTTACCAGTTGCTGGCCCATGGTCGGTGGTTCTCTCCCGGTACTCCGGCTTCTTCCACCACTAAAACTGGTCGCCATGAAATAGCTGAAATATTGCTGAAAGTGGCGTTAAAACACCAAACAATCAATCAAATCAACCAAAATAAAGGAAGCTGCATATAATCATTAGTTATAAGGATCCTTGAGATATGTATGTACAGTTGTATAGTATGAGATATATAATGATTAGTTATAACGATCTTTGAGATATGTATGTACAGTTGTACTTCTTCTTCTACTTCTACTAGTATGCGGCCACCATCAATTCGTTGATTATTCTGCCACTTTTTGGATGCGCATGCAAATATATACATTGAGTTTGAATTTTTTGAAGTGCTTTACATATATATACAGTGAAGATAAAAACATCTTGGAGTGGTTTAGAATAGTTCCTGAAGGTGAGCCTGGAAGGTTTCAAGGCTCCCGATGGTGACGCAGTTGTCCGGTAGTGCATTCCAGTCTCTGATGGTTCTAGGAAAATAGGATTCTTTTCTTATATCTGTTCTGCAAGATGGTATTTGGTAAGCTTTTGTGTTGTTATTTCTGGATATTCTGTCTGGTGGAATTAGACGATCCTCTGTATTTACTAGTACCAATCCATTTACCAGTTTGTACATCACTGTTAATCTCGCTATTTTCCTACGGTCTTCCAGTGATTTCCAATTGAGATCTTCTATCATGGAGCTGACGGATGATGTGTTGTGATGACGATTTGTCACATATCTCGCCGCTCTTCGTTGTACCATTTCTAGCTTGTTCTTATTGTTCTGATGGTATGATTGTATAGTTATAACGATCCTTGAGATATCATGTACAGTTGTATAGTTTGAGATATGTATGTACAGTTGTATAGTATGAGATATATAATGATTAGTTATAACGATCCTTGAGATATGTATGTACAGTTGTATAGTTATAACGATCCTTGAGATATCATGTACAGTTGTATAGTTTGAGATATCAACCAACAGAACAACAAGCACAGACACTTTATACAAAGATAGATAGCAAGATTTGTGGCCAATAGACATCATAACATATCATCTGTCAGCACCATGATTCAACAACTTGATTGGAAAACCCTTCAAGAACGGAGGAAATCATCAATGGTAAGATGTATAAATTAGCAAATGGAATGGTCAAAGTAAGTTTCACAGATCACTGCCTTATCAAACTCGGAACACCAGCACTAGAGGTTTTCATGTACCATCATGCAGAATAGAAATTAGTTGGAATCGCCGTTTCCATAGAACCATCAGAAACTGGAACTCTCTACCGGAAAACATAGACACCACATACTAGTATTGTCTTGAAGGCTCGATTGCAGCAAATAAGTAGATTCTAGACACTAAGGATGTTTTTGATTGAGATCACTTGTAAAAATGCATAGCACTTTGCTGATATTATTTAATTGTACTCATGTGTACCCAAAAGTGGCAGTATAATCAACATATTGATGTTGGCCGCATAATAGTAGTAGTAGAAGACATGTTGGCCGCATAATAGTAGTAGTAGAAGACATGTTGGCCGCATAATAGTAGTAGTAGAAGACATGTTGCTCTACTCAGATTGGGCACATTATCATGATTTCGAGACAACCGGTCTTTGTCCTTATTCATAATGCTGCTTACCATTAGATGAGAAGCAGCAACTCCTTGGTGTGACCCTACCGGGAAATGTACGACGGTCTATTATACCGCATCACTGGTGGTGAACATGCTAACCATTAGAAGTCTTTCCCCTTTTATACAATAATGTCTTCTCTCATTTGTTACACATAGGTACATGTATTTCATTACATTTACTAGCACTTAAGCAAATGTTTGGACTAGAGGAAGCTTTCTGGGTATTTAGCGGAATTTAATCAAAAAATCATGTGTCAAACGTTCAGGATCAGGACAACTTCATAAACAATGAAAAGTGACAAAATTAGAAGTATATGAGTAACATAGCAGGTGTCTTATAAGTATACGAGTAACATAGCGGGTGTCTTATAAGTATATGAGTAACATAGCGGGTGTCTTATAAGTATACGAGTAACATAGCGGGTGTCTTATAAGTATACGAGTAACATAGCGGGTGTCTTATAAGTATA
>MJUT01037529.1:303695-321269 GCA_002080005.1 Gigantidas platifrons
CTGATAACGTAATATAATGTTGTTTAATGGTGACCTGATAACATAATATAATGTTGTTTAATGGTGATCTGATAACGTAATATAATGTTGTTTAATGGTGACCTGATAACCTAATTTAATGTTGTTTAATGGTGACCTGATAACCTAATATAATGTTGTTTAATGGTGACCTGATAACCTAATATAATGTTGTTTAATGGTGACCTGATAACCTTATATAATGTTGTTTTATGATGATCTGATAACCTAATTTAATGTTGTTTAATGGTGACCTGATAACCTAATATAATGTTGTTTAATGGTGATCTGATAATCTAATTTAATGTTGTTTAATGGTGACCTGAAAACCTAATATAATGTTGTTTAATGGTGACCTGATAACGTAATATAATGTTGTTTAATGGTGACCTGATAACCTAATATAATGTTGTTTAACGGTGATCTGATAACCTAATTTAATGTTGTTTAATGGTGACCTGATAACCTAATATAATGTTGTTTAATGGTGATCTGATAACGTAATATAATGTTGTTTAATGGTGACCTGATAACCTAATTTAATGTTGTTTAATGGTGATCTGATAACGTAATATAATGTTGTTTAATGGTGATCTGATAACCTAATTTAATGTTGTTTGATGGTGATCTGATAACCTAATTTAATGTTGTTTATGGTGACTTGATAACCTAATTTAATGTTGTTTAATGGTGACCTGATAACCTAATATAATGTTGTTTATGGTTACCTGATAACGTAATATAATGTTGTTTAATGTGATCATCGTGCCCTAATAATGGTGCCCTAGTACACCAGCAATTTGATAACCCAGCATATTTGTACAGCAATGAGCATCATTGCTATTTTGTGACTAACACAGCATATTTTTGGCATAAAAGAGAGTGATGAGATTTTATATACACATTTAATATACCCGGTATTATTAAGTAGAAATAGTAACCTGTCAACTGCAATGGTTTAATGGGTTATTTCAGCATATGCACATTTCAAAGTTAAACAGTTCAGCAAGGACAGGGGTGCGTTCAACATCGTAGCTGCTAGGTTGAGCTACGTAGAAAAATCCGACTGAACGGAAAGCTAGCCTAGCCGCTACATAGCTCTCGCTAGTTTAAAAAAATTCTGCTACCGTAGCTTTTGAATCCAAAATGGGGGCTAAAACTATATGAAATAATATAATTGGTTGATAAAACCGTAAAAATAAGTGGCAACGCTTTTGATACGGATGATATTTATTGAGGTAACTAGACAAATACGATTAGCTAAAATGAGTTAATTTTCTTCCATATATTGGCCTCTTGTATTAAATACAAATACTATTTTGATTAGATATCTAAGTTTTTATTTAAAAAAAAAACAGACTAAGCATAAGCACAAAAATTGCATTTTGAAATGTTTTCAAAATAAAATCAAACTATTTCATTCCTTCCTTGTTTCACAAAACACATATGACACATCGTGACCATACTTCCTGAATGACTTGAATGACCTGAAGTCATCGTCTTCACCCGTGAAATAAGAAGTGAAAATATTTATACAGATAACGTTAAAGTTATGATATGTCCAATGGCATTTATATAATACTGATAAGTTGTTATGTTTGTTTAAGATCAAAGTAACTATAATGAAAGTTTTATTGGTAATTGGTAGATATAGCATATACTTAGTATTCTAACATCTTTTTTTTTATTGATCATTTACATTTACATTTACATTTACTATCGACATCTATGAAAATAATTCAAAATAATTCAATATCTCCCAACGAAAATATCTCTCGTGTAAAAAAAAAACCTGTGTGTAAGAGATATAGAAAGAAAAAGTTGCCCAACACTTCAAATATCCTACAACAATTCAAGTCATTCAGGAAGTATGGTCACGATGTGTCAGGAAATAACATGTGCGAAGCATATTGTGTCGGGAATTTTAGCACGGCCGAATGAAGGAAGCCATGCTAAAATTACAAAATGTAATAAATTACAAACAGGTTGATTATTTAATGAAAAATAAATACACCCTCTCCAACAAAAAATGTTTAATGAACTGAATAATTAATATGGGACATTTATAAAAATCGGAAAAGTGGTTCCTAAGATTTTTAACCATTCATTTCATTTTGTCTTACACATATCTACCTACAATTACAAGATTTCTGATTTACAACAAAAAGGTTATAACAGTATTTAGTTGAAGTTAGGAACTCTAATTAATATAACATTACATAACTGGTCCCTATTAGATTCATATAAGGGCCGGCGTTGTCGTGATCGTATGGTAGTTGAATTTTTAACTACCTATGCAATTAGTATTTATCACCACTAAAGTTGTGAGCTCGGATCCCTCTCATGGCGAGGTGTACTCTATACAACATTATGTGATAAAGTTTGTCAGTGACTTGCGACAGGACGGTTGTTTTCTCCGGGTGCTCCGCCCCCCCCCCTTTTCCAATAAAACTGACCGCCACGATATAGCTGAATATTGAAAGTGGCGTTAAACACCATAACCCTTACACTGATTCATATAGTAGCCTATTGAAAAAATGTATTTCATCTATAGATATTTATTCTATCAAATTATTCCATGTCTATTTCCTTTGAGATATTTCTATATATTTTAATGTGCCAATAACTGGCTAATGCACCAGTGGGTTAATAACTGTTTGGGGTAGAAAACTATTTTATCTCATAGAATGTGAGTGGGTGAGTGAGCAACTCTTCATAGCGAGAATAAATTACTTTTTGATGAGATGAACGTGACACTCGTTTGCTTTGTGCTAAACGGACACCTTTATTTTGGGGTTTTATATTGTTTTATAACGTTCGTTCACTAAAACAATTATCCACAGAGGTGTCGCTTTCCACTTGTCACATTATCATGATTGCTGGGCAACAAATATGTTCTCTTAATCATTAATGATGTGTGCTTAGCGTAGAACTAGCAAACACCGATTTTATAGTTTTCGGTTTGACTCGACCGTGGATCGAACACTTGCAGGCGTTTTAGTCAAGAAAACAAACGATACAAAGATTTTTTTTATTAAAACCAAAACAATTGTTTATTGTCATTTACGTCAATGTTTGCGTGAAACGCATTTATCCTCACAAAACAAACAATAACATCCTGTTCCGTTATGGAAAAATTTCGGAAAGTCAATTTTCCGTCCCATGATCGAGTTTGCGATGATCAAATTAGGCATTTAAATCAACTGCGGTCATTAATTGTGCTGTCAACAAAAGTAAACAACTTGTCATTCGGAAAATTTGAATTTTCACAAGAACTTCGATGCACCGGCTCAATCAAAATGACCTTGAGTGAGAGGTGGTATGGTTCAGGCTGAAATGACTCATCAGGCCGTTGAAGACCACTTTAATGTGTCTAGAATAACCATTTCAAGGCTGACGATTCGTCTTCGACAAACAGGTAGGACGAATGACAGACCCCGTAACGACAGGCCCCATGTGACGCCTTTTTTACGCCTTATTCACCTCCGGAACCGTATGGTAACGGCTGAGGATACTGTCCGTAGAACACCTGGTCTAGCAAACGTCCGAATTTCGGGTCAGACTGTTCGCAGAAGACTACGTGAATCTGGACTCCGAGCTAGGCATGTTTTACGGACCAGTGTATGTACGAGTCCGACCATTTTGGAGGCGGATGTGTTAACGTCTAGGCTGGAATTTGTCATGATGGTCGCACGCAGCTCAAAATTGTTCCATGAACATTGAATACCGTAAAAGACAGACACGATATTCTTAATCCTATCGTTCTGCCCTTTCTGCAACAGCGAAACTTTGATCACGTCTTTCAACGTGACAATGCAAGATGTCACGTGGCTCGTGTTTTTCAAGACTATGAACCAGAATTACATCCGTGTTTTCCTTGGCCGGCATTATCACCGGATCTGTCACCAATTGAACATTTATGGGATGAACTCTGTAGACGTGTTCGCCACCGTCAAAATTCATCGGAAACACTACAGGAGTTGCGTGACGCACTTGTGCACGAGTGGAACAACATCCCACAAGCCTTTATCCAACAATTGATTGGTTCTATGCGTCGAAGATGCGAAACTGTCGTTGCTGCAAGAGGTGGTCACACACGTTACTGAACTCCGCAAACCTCCATACTGCTTGACAATTTCTGTCTGTCCATGATTTGTTCTGATAATGATGTTGAGAAATTGAGAAATGTTGAGATGTTGAGAAAATGTTGATATTGCCTTATTTGTTATGCCCATATGAATCAAAATTATACGATTTTTGTCGATTTTTTTTTCTCTATGAAAAAATAGTGAGCATCAAACCCTTGTATCGTTTCTGTTGTTGACTAGTATATTTAAATATGACTATAAATCTTTAAATGTAAGTTGTTTATCAATTTCATTATCATGGTTTGCTGTTTAATGCCATTTTTGACAGTATTTCAGCCATATTGCGATGTGAAGTTTCAATATTAAATCAAATTAAATATAAACGAGGAATTATGAGTCGAGATACTTTTTTATGTAAAACATGAGTAATATTAAAGAAAATGGTTAAAACTAAAGAAAAGATATAAATTATATCTAAAGAATAATTATAGATAATTTTGAAACTGGTTTAAAGATATATTGTCGTTTATTTTTGTGATTTTTTTTTGTTCAGATATTTTTTACAAGGAGTTCATAAAAACGTATATTAACACTTATTATCGAGTTTTAAAGTAAAAATTCCATCCATTCTCTTTTATTTTCATGAAAACACATCTCGAACATAGATTCCAGTCTGTATGACAATATATCCCCCTATTCGTATGACCTTATGTGACCTTTTACTACGCATGCGCGAAGTCTTTTCTTGTGGCGGAATAAAAGGTCTACCGACGCTGTCGTACGCGAATATTAACCGATTCTGCTAGAAAAAGAAACAGGAAACAAGTTTTAGGCCACCAACATGACCGTTGGGTGGAATTGAAGGAAGAGAGTTCAAACCCATGCTGAAGTGCCATTGAGCATGTACTTCGGAAATTGGTAAATGCATGATTAATGATGCTGGGAGACAAGCTGCACACAAAAACAACGAAAATACACGTGTTTTAGTTGAATCTCGCCAAATGACGAATTATACTCATGCTTTGAAGGTATATATAAACTTTCAACTCAAAAAAACTTTTAAAAAATCACCAAAATCAACTATATAATATCTTTAATATTTCCACTTTTATTTTATCTGTGAGAGGACTAACGTTTAATCCACCTTAGATATAATTTAATCAAATTAAATACAAATACAGTTTAGATTAGATATCTCGATCTACGTTTTTATTAAAAATGCAGACTTAACATAAAATGCAAAATCACGTTTAAAAATTATGCTTTCAAAATAAAATCAAACTATCTAACTTCATCCTTGTTCCACTAACCTGAAGTGCAAAGACAATACACATATGAGGTGATGGCGCATCCTCAACTCCGTAAAACACGCTTTTTTCCTCTTCACCCATGAATTAAGCAGTGAAAATATTTATACAGATAACGTTTATGGTATGTCCAATGACATTTACATAATACTGATAAGTTGTTATGTGTGTTTAAGATCAAAGTAACTTTAAAGAAAATTTTATTGGTAATTGGTAGATATAGCATATACATGTACTTAGTATTCTAACATCATCTTTTTATTGATCGTTAAATTTAAATCTTTATTTTATTTACTTTTAATTTTCCATATCAACTGTTTACCTTAGAAGTATATGTACACTTATTAAGTTTCTGTTTATTTTGATATTGAAAAACATACGATATTTTTTTTCTTGTTTTCAAGGACCCCTATGACAATAGATCACAGTCACTTGTTTCATTCAAAAAATATATGCCCCCCCCCCCACTCCTCTTCCTTACTTCAAGGTAAACATCTGTCCTTTTCCCCTTCCCCACTTCGCCTCAATATATTTCTCTTATTTGTGATCCTTTCGCTGACCCAATTATATCGTTACACTCCCGAGATATTTCTCTTTTCGACTGCCACATTTAAATATACCTACCGGGCCCCCCTCAGACAAATTGGACAAGAATATTTAGCGAAGGTAGCTTGTTTTATTTTTAAGTCATTGAATCGGATACAGCCACTTCCGGTTTGCGCTGGATTTTTCATATGAATTCGGAATTCTCTAGACCGGCCATGTGTAACAATGCCATCGTGACCATCTCCTCTCAAATGTAAAGTAAGCCTTTAAAATATAGGTAATTGTTCCAATGCAGATTATAAAAATATGTTCAACTCCAAATTATTGACATTTGATTTTTAAAGCACCTTTTTTTATTTTCTAAATCAATTTAAACCGGACCGTAAGTGTCTGTATCCGATTCAATGACTTAAAAATAAAACAAGCTACCTTCGCTAAATATTCTTGTCCAATTCGTCTGAGGGGGGCCCGGTAGGTATATTTAAATGTGGCAGTCGAAAAGAGAAATATCTCGGGAGTGTAACGATATAATTGGGTCAGCGAAAGGATCACAAATAAGCGAAAAATATTGAGGCGAAGTGGGGAAGGGGAAAAGGACAGATGTTTACCTTGAAGTAAGGAAGAGGAGGGGGGCATATATTTTTTACGAATGAAACAAGTGCTTGTGCAATATATCGATAACTCCAAACGATATTGGGTTTTTTTTCAATTCGAAAATATTTCCGGTGTACAAAAATCATTGTCTTCATTAGTGAGAGATATCGAAACAAAATGTGGTCCGACACTTCAAATGTATCCTACCATAACTTAGACATTCAAGAATTATGACTTGTCGGCAATACACATGTGTAAAGCATATTATATCGAGAAATTTATCACGATCCAGTGAAGGAAGTCAAATTAATCTTACAAAACGTATTATTATAAACAGGTTGATTATTGAATGAAAAATAAATACCCCCCCCCCAATAGAAAAAAATTTAAATCAAATTAAAATGTACTGAATAATTAGTATGGGTCTATTTATAAAAATTGGAAAAGTGGTTGCTAAGATTTTTTTAATCATTAATTCTATTTTGTCTTACACCATTCATATCTAGCAACAGAACGATTTCTGCTCTACAGCAAAAATGTCATTTAGTTCAAAGTTAGGAACTGTAATCATTATAACATTATAACTGGTCCCTATTAGATTGATATACTGGCCTATTGATAAAATATATACTTCATCTATCAGGGGGGAGAATGTACAGACAGTGGACAAAAGTATTCGCACGCTTCCAATTTACCCTATATATTTCATATAAAACTTCAGTTTTTCAAAATATTATCTTGAAATCAATTCACGTCCGATTTTAATCATTATTTTATCAACGAAAGCAGAAAGATATGTAGTTTATAGTAGTAATTTTAAAATTACGTTTTGAAGCATGTTTTTCAAATCGCCATGATTTAAACACAGACTTAAATAATTTGTCTACAAAGGTACTATCAAAGCATTGTATTTCGAAAGAAATTAATTACGTTGTGTGTTTAACTTGTATATTCTCACAATGTTTATCATAGAAAATTATTTTGAAATTGTACAGTAAAACTACATAAAATTCTGTTTTTATTGATATAAAAATTATCGAAATCAGGTGTGAATTGACTTCAGGACAAGCTTCTGAAAAATGGTTGTTTTATATGAAATATATAGGGAAAATTGGAAGCGTGCAAAACCACTGTCTGTACGTCATAACGTAGAATGTCGGACCCAAAATTTGGACGTCATTTTTGTCACTTGAAGGAAATGTTTTACCTGTAGAATTAGTTATTGTAGGGATATTATTAAATGTGATAGTGTGTCAAATGTCCCTAAATGTCCGCTAAACAACGATGTGTCCATCGTTCAAAAGCATGTTGTCAAACTCTCAAACACTTCAACAATGTTTTCGCAACAGGTGAAAATAACGTAGGATATCGGAGGCATTTTCACTGAAAAGGACCCATTTCTCCTTCCGTCACATATATAGACGAGAGAAACATATTACCGAGTGTTCGAAAATTAATTACAAATCCAACTGTTATAAAATGTCTTAAAAATTCGCAACGATTTTGTCTATTGAGGACGAAATCGTAATATGATGTCGAATACACTCATGTGTAACGAAGGATGTCGGTTACACTCACCTTATACACGGATCTGTAGCTGGAATAGCAGGCGATTTTAAAGGAGTTGGAATACTGTTAGTTTATTTTATGTAGAGGAGATAAATGTATAATTACAACATATCAATTCTACACCAGGACTCAACTGCTTTGACACCATGTAGTTTTAAAGAAATACAATAAGACAATTAAAATGATATGCTATATTATATTTAGGGTACACTATTAAATACATAATTTTGATTATTTTACATATCTGGAAAACAATAGAAATAAAATTATAACTTGTATAAGTGTCTAATAATTGCCGCATTAATAACATATCTTCAGTAATCAACGGCTTATCATAGTCCGTTATTCTAATACTCGTTAATTACAATATTTTATTAGTACACCCAGACACATGAAAATATGCAACATGAGGTCATAGTACATGTACAAATATGAAAAAAAAACATGACCAAATGAACATGTGATTACAATTGGAACAATAAACTCATCTCCGATATTATACAAAAAGAACATATTCTGTCATTTCTAGCAATATTTTGCCATCTTCCTGTTTCTATGGGGAATTTCATATTTGAACATCTAAATTTTGATAAATTAATCCTATTTTTCGCTGATAATTTAGAAAGTATTTCTCAAATCCAAATTCAAATTTGCAGATCGAGTAAAATTCAAAACGAGATGAGTTTTCAACATCTGCGAACCTCTGTTGAATAAGGTGATAATGTAAGCGTTCTTTTAAAACAGGTTTCAGTGAATGTATAGTCTTTAAATATCTTAGACCATTAGATAATGTACCTATTAATATTCACAAAAAATTATTTGAATCTTTAATTAAACCCATTTTAATTTATAATTCTAAAATTTGGCATATGGACTTCTACGAAAAAAAATCATAAAAGCATCAAAGCGAGGACAAGATAACCCTAACTTTGACTTTACATCATTAATCGACACAAGTTTTATTGAAAAATGTAATTTAAAATTCTGTAAATATACGTTAGGCATAAGTAAACACTCAGTTGATATTGCAGCTAGAGCAGAACTAACTCAGTATCCGTTGGATACATTCATTAAAATTCAATCTGTAAAATATTTAACTCGTTTATTACATCATACTGATAACGAAATACTAGATGATGCGTTTTTATTAGCAAAGTCATTACATTTCAAAGGTTCATATTCTTTTCTTGGAGAAAAGATTAAAAGTTAAATTAAAATATAACTATGAAACATTATTTTTTGAAAAACTTCATGCTTTAACAGAAAACAGCAAACTATTCTTACAGTAAATTAAAATCTGATTATGAAATCAATGAATATTTACTTCATACAAATTTTGAAAACAGAAGAAATTTATGTAAAATGCGAGTTAGTGACCACTTTTTAGAAATAGAAAGAGGTCGTTATAAAAGACTAAAAAGAAATGATAGACTTTGCCAAATGTGTAATATGAATGTAATTGAAGATGAAATTCACTACTTTTTCCATTGTTCAAAATATAATGATATTAGAAAAGAATTAGAAATGAATATACAGAATAATTTTCTAAGTGCACTAAACAATAATGAAAAATATATACAGATAATGTCTTTGCCGAATCATTTGCGGTTTGTTGCTCCATTTATTAAAAAGTCTTTAATACTGAGGAAAGTGGACTCTATAACTGTATGATTTTACAAATTTAATTTGTCTGTATAAGACTGTCTTGTTATTCTTTTAATTTGTACTTAATTAATGATTGTCCTTTGTCTGCTTTGTATATATGTTTTTGTATAATTGTATGCCATCAACCCCTTGGGGTAAAATTGTGCATTTCAAAAAATTAATATTCAATTGATTGGAAAAATATAGCTAAGACCAGTATTATCAAACATTGACATGACACAAGATATCCATTTAAAATCATGATTTCCACTTTGATGGTTTTGTAACATAAGTCTATAAAGGATACTACTGAGCTTGTTCTCGCTCTGAACAAGTTTCGTCCAGGAGGAGACCATTCTCAGTTTGACCCTAATTTCTAGCGGATATATACCCAATTCACCATAGACCATATAATTTAACGTAGTAAATATCAAATTTAAAATTCTCTTACAAAATTTTAGATGTATTTTTCCATGATTTGTAGATTTTCAAAACCCCAAAACTTCTGAACCACAGAGAATAATTAGTTCGACTAAACAATCAAACAATTTCAGTTGCAAATTTATTGGTATATTTTGCTTTCTGTTTTTTTTTAATGACAAAAAGTAACTTTTGAGCATGCTCTAAAAGTCTCTTCATGGCATCCACAAAACGAACCATTGTACTTGAAGGTAATACCAAGATATATGTAAGAATCTATTACATCCAGATTTTCACCATTTAATGTAAAATCGAAATTTTGTTGACATTTTCTTTTACTGAAAACTAGGACTTTGGTTTGTTAACATTTACAGTTCATTTCCATTTATCACAATATGACTGAAATATATTCAGTGGTTATTGCATACACTTCTCTGATTCTGAAAATATTAGTGTCATCTGCATATAATAAGACAAGAATCTCAATAAACATATGCAGATTAGCTTTTCCTTTACAGTTTCTAGTGGACACCCAGCTAAAGTTTTGAAATAGTCTTCTAAATCGTTTAAAAACACAGAAAATAAAAGGGAGACAAGTTTTATCTTTGCTTAACACCAGTCATACAAGAAAACAAATGTTTGATTGCTTATTAGCATACAGAACGCAAGATTTAATATTATCATACATATTATAGATAATTTTATAGCATTTACCATACTTAAGCATTTTTTTCCAGAGGCCAGTTCGCCACACAGTGTCGAATGCCTGACGGAAATTAACAAATGTATAATAAAGTTTCCCCCCAATGAAAAATAAATAGACACAAGAGCATGCATAATAAATATGCTATCTCCAGTAGAGAAACCGTTTCTAAATCCAGACTGGTTTTTAGAGATCATTTCATTTGACAAAAAGGTAAATCTACTATTAATTACAGATGTAAAAAGCTTCTCAAGGCAACTGGTTAGAGTAATAACACAAGTCAACTGAAACAAATATTCTTGTAGTCATGATTTATTCCATTCTAATTAAACTTGTATGTTTATTGTATTTTGTTGATATTTTTTCCGGATGTATCACAAAAGAAAGAACACGGATACAACAAACATTTAAAATCATATGAAAGGCAAATTATCGTGGAATTTTTAGATTAAATATTTTCACTTAATATGTCACTTAATTTTAACTCAAATCAACTGCATAACATTAAAATCCGCTCAAAAGCAGATTTTAAGAGCAAATCGCAAAATATTTGACAGCAGATAATTATGTTGTCCCGTACAGTAATGCTAAGGATATGCGCATGACCCAAGATTTGAACTCTTTCGGGGAGATTATCGCTCATGCCCAATGTTCAGTTGAAAAAAAATATATATTCCGTGTGTACCACATAAGAATAATTGCAAACAAAAAATTGGTTCACACGACATGAAACAGACAGATTCCTCGATATTCATTGTCAGGAATGTGTGCGTGCTTACCTCAGCATCCATGATTGTTTATCTTTTCTTCAGGAGGTCATGATCGGCAATCATGGGATCAAAACTTTTCTTCACGAGGTCATGATCGGCAATCATCGGAACAAAACAAGCGAAAGTTAATCAGTCTCCACAACAATGGCGAGGACGATAAACATGCACACGGATTTGCAGATTTATAGTTGTTGAGAACATATTTCGACTTGAAACATGCATGAATAGCTTAGGTACCGCCGTATTCCAAATTTAATTTTCAGGGACAAATTTTCTTCACCCAAAACTAGTGTAATATTACTTTAATTATATGAAGTTGGATTTTAGTCACATTCAGGTCATTTAAAAATATTCAAAATGATTGGTTCTGACACGCCGATTTACAGCTAATCAAATCACATTTTAGAGGAAAGCATTTCCTTATAAATTAAAATGAGAGGAGAGGAACGGGTCGAAATTACCCATGGGTTATACCCACCAAATGTTATATTGACAAGTAAGATCGTTTCTTTAATAATATATTCAATCCGGCTTGTAGGAAAATTTGACTGATGTAATGTTATAATGGAAGCTACTAAAATACATACATTATATTAGTTTCAAAAACGAAAGGTTAGGTATCATATGAATTGACCCGAGTGTGATGAGTGGAATGTATGGAAACGTGATCAGTCGTAGGTAACTGGCAATGAAGTCATTTTTGCTTAAGTGAAAATTGTCATAGACGAGTTTGATAGATAAAACTGACTGCCACGATATAACTGTAAATATTGCTGAACGTGGCGTTAAACATCATAAAACAAACAAATCCTTGAGCCGTTCTTATCAAACGTGTGTGGCCGACATCCTTCGTTACACATGAGTGTATCCGACATCATATTACGATTTCGTCCTCAATAGACAAAATCGTTGCGAATTTTTATGACATTTTATAACAGTTGGATTTGTAATTAATTTTCGAACACTCGGTAATGTGTTTCTCTCGTCTATATATGTGACAGAAGGAGAAATGGGTCCTGTTCAGTGAAAATGCCTCCGATATCCTACGTTATTTTCACCTGTTGCGAAAACATTGTTGAAGTGTTTGAGAGTTTGACAACATGCTTTTGAACGATGGACACATCGTTGTTTAGCGGACATTTAGGGGCGTTTGACGCACTATCACATTTAATATTATCCCTACAATAACTAATTCTACAGGTAAAACATTTCCTTCAAGTGACAAAAATGTCGTCCAAATTTCGGGTCCGACATCCTAAGTTATGACGTACATTCTCCCCCCTGTCTATAGATATTTATTCTACCGAATTATTCAATGTCTTTTACCTTTATTTATATAGCTTTAAATGTGACACTACCTATTTAATGCACCGATGGGTCATTAACTGTTTGGGTGTAGAAAACTTTTTATTGGTCTCATATAATGTAACATACCAGATAATCAATTTATCTCTATACGCCATTCATTTTAAATTGCACAATAACAAAACATGCAAGCGTTTCCAATCATACGTACACGGTATATATTTTGTTCAATCGAAATCTAGATAAGTACCGTTCAATGTCAACGTGTTTTAGTACATGTTATCGTGGTATAGTAAATATACGTACATTGTCGGTAAATATAAAATGTATACTCGTGGTATAGTAAATATACGTACATTGTCGGTAAATATAAAATGTATACTCGTGGTATAGTAAATATACGTACATTGTCGGTAAATATAAAATGTATACGAGCTTTATAAACAGGAAGTGAAGTGAGCGTCTTGTCGTCTTTTCTTTCCTGTTTCGTGACGAGTACAAATAAATTTTATATTTCCCGTGAATGTACGTATATTGTGTTTTTACTACAATGTCTTCTGTGCAAAAATGTTTTTACCCACAAAAAAGCAAAAACAATGGCCATTTTGATTTAATTTCTTATTGGGTATCTACAACGTATTCTGTGTTTTGCCACACACGCACCTAGCTCCTGTGTTTGGTCAGTATCTATTGCGCTTTCCTAGGCATAAGACTCGGAGTACCATGATACTTAATACGTTTAGTAGAGGTTAATAATAGACCTTTATTTAGGCAGTAAATGTACTGATTGCAGTATTGGGGAACCAACAGCCACAAAAATAGAATATATGAAAACGAGAACTTGGGTATACTTGAACTATCATAGTGTGCACTATCATCTACTCTATACATACATTGTAGGTCGTGTCAGCTGGATTTTTTTTTCATTAAAAGTTTCACAATCTGTTGTTGGGGAAAATTCTGGTGGAATTATACCTAGTAAACTTGTTAGCCTACCCTTACATTTTATGTGTACATTGAGATTTTGTATTATTTATTTATTTATTTATTTATTTATTTATTTATTTATTTATTTATTTATTTATTTATTTATTTATTTATTTATTTTGTTGTTTCTTTTTGAAAGTTCTAAACGAAATTAAATTTTTAGCGAGCTTTAATGTAATTAATAAAATATAGAAATAAAAATGTACCTGCAATGCAAACACAACACACAACTGTGGAGCTGGCGTGTCTTCTACGCCGTAGATTACAGGGGATGATGGATCTTCATAATCCACATTTTCTTCTGAATTATCCACCGTATATTTTTCTTCGTCTGTGTTCTCCTCCATTTTACAATTATAATCTTGACAATCCTGTAATGTATTGTTGTAATATATTAACTTATGATGAGTTCCTTCGCCAAGCCTTTTAAAATCAAATTTCCGGAGGACATCAATTATAGGTATATATAATAGATTGTAATAAATTATGATTTAAAAATGCAAGAAGCAGATAAATGAAGTATTTAAACAAATGTGTCATACACTTAAATACCTTGTCACTTATATACCTTAGTACCCTGATTAATGTTAAGAAGGAACATGTTCACACGTTACATGGGATTTAAGGAATTTACTTCTGGGTTGTTTATTTTACCCGTTTAAACAAATTCTAAACTTTTGTTTGAACGAGGCCATTTGTACCACATTTCAAGAGGATCTGACTATTTGCTGCATAGACCTATAAAAAACAATCGATTTTACCATGAGCGCATGGGTTATCCTTACAAATTTATTTTTGTCACAGAACAACAGATATCATTTTTGATTACAGAAAATGTTATTCTTTGTCCAATTATTACGAATGTTTGGTTTCAAGGAACATTTTCAAAACTGTGTTGCATAATGTCAATACACTTATAACAGGAAATTGAAGGGAAATTCTATTTTCAGGAGGTAGACATGTGAGTTTCTGTCTCTACCTTATTGACCATCTTTTTAGAAGAGAGCAAATAGAAACGAATCGTTGTTTATACTTCCGAGACGATATTATTGCAATTGCAGATAAACTTCACTCAGATAATTTACATATTAATTGGTTTCTTACATACAAGGTCATTATTAAGGTATTAGACATCAGTTTACAAGCCTAACAGTACTATTAAATGTTCATGCCCTCTATACCCTCATTTGAATGTTGAGGTTTCCAGACACCTATCCATAGTCAAGGTTGAACGTTCAGTTCGTTATAGTTGACCTTAATCGCCCACTTGTTCCTTTATTCGTATGAGACATACTTCTCAAAGGGGCTTCTCAAGAAAAGCGAAAAGAACCTAGCCCAATCCTTCAATTTCACGTTCCGCTATATAGATGATGTCTCTTCATTAAATAATTCTAAGTTTGGTAATTTTGTTGATCGCGTCTATCTCATTGAGCTTGAAATAAAGGATACCACAGATACAGTTAGGTCAGCTTCATACCTTGACCTACATCTCGAAATTGAGAGTAAGGGCCGCTTAAGAACGAAACCTTACGACAAAAGAGATGATTTCAATTTTCCCCTTATGAACTTTCCAGTTGTATGTAGCGGCGTCCCGGTGGCGCCTACATATGGAGCGTGTGCTTCACAGTTGATCCGGTGTTCCGGTGCTTGTGGTTCTTATCAGGATTTCATTGATAGAGGGTTGCTCATAACAAGGAAGCTACTGAACCAATGGTTCATACCGGTTAAGGTAAAGTTATCATGACTTGGTTAACGGCTACGGAATAGTTGCATCACAAATGACCACATATATGTTCCACTTGACTTAAATCACTTCCCGGTCCTTTCCTCATTCATGACTTGGTTTGTAAATAGAGGAACACGACTGGAGCCCCTAGTTGAGCAGAAACTGCTTACCCTTCCAGAGCATCTGAGTTCACCCCCGGTTTGTAGTTGGGTTCATGGTGCTCGATCTTAAGTTTTCTGTGTAGTGTTTTGACGATCATTGGTTTTACTTTTGTCTTTATTCATTTGACCATTGTGTTATCTGTCACTCTTCCATTTACGGATTCTGATTACCCGTTTGGTAACTTCAAATTCTTCTTCTAGTCTTCTAGTGGGACAATGGCTGTAATTCTCAATATAAATACTTCAAATCCTTCTTCTAGTCTTCTAGTGGGACAATGGCTGTAATTATTAATATAAATACTTCAAATCCTTCTTCTAGTCTTCTAGTGGGTCAATGGCTGTAATTATCAATATAAATACTTCAAATTCTTCTTCTAGTCTTCTAGTGGGTCAATGACTGTAATTGTCAATATAAATACTTCAAATTCTTCTTCTAGTCTTCTAGTGGAACAATGGCTGTAATTGTCAATATAAATACTTCAAATTCTTCTTCTAGTCTTCTAGTGGGACAATGGCTGTAATTGTCAATAAAAATACTTCAAATTCTTCTTCTAGTCTTCTAGTGGGACAATGGCTGTAATTATCAATATAAATACTTCAAATTCTTCTTCTAGTCTTCTAGTGGGGAAATGGCTGTAATTGTCAATATAAATATTTCAAATTCTTCTTCCAGTCTTCTAGTGGAACAATAGCTGTAATTGTCAATATAAATACTTCAAATCCTTCTACTAGTCTTCTAGTGGGACAATGGCTGTAATTATCAATATAAATACTTCAAATTCTTCTTCTAGTCTTCTAGTGGGTCAATGGCTGTAATTGTCAATATAAATACTTCAAATTCCTCTTCTAGTCTTCTAGTGGGACAATGGCTGTAATTGTCAATATAAATACTTCAAATTCTTCTTCTAGTGTTCTAGTGGGACAATGGCTGTAATTGTCAATATAAATACTTCAAATTCTTCTTCTAGTCTTCTAGTGGGACAATGGCTGTAATTGTCAATATAAATACTTCAAATTCTTCTTCTAGTCTTCTAGTGGTACAATGGCTGTAATTGTCAATATAAATACTTCAAATTCTTCTTCTAGTGTTCTAGTGGGACAATGCCTGTAATTGTCAATATAAATACTTCAAATTCTTCTTCTAGTCTTCTAGTGGGACAATGGCTGTAATTGTCAATATAAATACTTCAAATTCTTCTTCTAGTCTTCTAGTGGGACAATGGCTGTAATTGTCAATATAAATACTTCAAATTCTTCTTCTAGTGTTCTAGTAGGACAATGGCTGTAATTGTCAATATAAATACCAATAATCCAAATGACAATCCGGATACGTGTACAATGACAAGACAAAACCATAATAACAAAATGAGCTCAGAGTGTTGTACAAGTCATAGGAGAGTTTTGTGTAAAAAGGTGATTTGAATACAAAACAACAACAACAAGACGAACACAGAGTACTGTACAAGTCAAAGGGGCGTTCTGTGTAAAAAGACGATCTGCATACAAAACAACAAGACGAACACAGAGTACTGTACAAGTCAGAGGGGCGTTTCGTTTAAAAAGACGATCTGTATACAAAACAACAAAACGAACACAGAGTACTGTACCAGTCAGAGGGGCGTTCCGTGTAAAAAGACGATCTGTATACAAAACAACAAGACGAACACAGAGTACTGTACAAGTCAGAGGGGCGTTCCGTGTAAAAAGACGATCTGTATACAAAACAACAAGACGAA
>MJUT01037529.1:339882-365871 GCA_002080005.1 Gigantidas platifrons
ATAGAAAAAAAGTAAACATATGACAATAGGCATGCAAAACAAATTACAAAACAAAAATAGAAAAAAAGTAAACATATGACAATAGGCATGCAAAACAAATTACAAAATGAAAATAGAAAAAAGTAAACATATGACAATAGGCATGCAAAACAAATTACAAAACAAAAATAGAAAAAAAGTAAACATATGACAATACGCATGCAAAACAAATTACAAAACAAAAATAGAAAAAAAGTAAACATATGACAATAGGCATGCAAAACAAATTACAAAACAAAAATAGAAAAAAGGGGTTGCCCGATTGATAGAACCATAAAAAACAAACACATGTATAAAATAAACATGATATGTTAGAAAGTTACACTTTGTAACGTAATCTCTAATTTGATACTTAAGGCATATGGTCATATATAAATTTACCCACAGAAGTTAAGATGCTTTGATCTTCACAGTTTAACATCCAAAATAATTTGTGTTCATTTGACAAGGGAGTAAACAATTTTACATTTCTGAGAAATTTGTAGAAATAATTGTTCTCTAGCCACCTTTTTTTCACTACATTTAATTAAAAAATGGACTTCATCCTCAATTTCATTTTCGGAACATTCTTGGCATATTCTTTCATCTCTAGGTACATTTCTATATCTATCAGTTTCTATTTGTAATTTGTGCGATGATATACGAAGTCTACATATTGATCTTTTATAATGAAAGTTGTTCAGAATAGTAAGATACTTTTCTAGACCAAAGTTTGTTTTTAAAGCCAGGTAAGTCTTCAATTTACCATTCTTCATTGACTCATTTCTTTGTTGCCAGTCGTTCATGTATTTTTTTATGCACAATTTGTTGTAAAATAGTATTAAATTTATTTTTGTTATAAGATAAAGTGTTATGATCTATGTTAAGTATTTTCAACAATACCGAGGGTATGTCAATGGATGAGTACCATGATGTTTTACCTTTACTAGGTAGATCTTTACAACATGAAACAGCATCCTTGAGCAGATGAAAGTCTGTGGTTAAATTTACTAATCGATGACAATACTTTATCATGGTTTTTATAATAACATAATGCAATGAGAATCTACACAATTCAGAAAGTGAAGCATGGTTAACACTTTTCTTGTTGACACCTAAGATAAACTTACAGAATTTTAGATGAAGCGTTTCACAAGGTAAATTCTTATAACAGCCATCTACTAAGATGTTGGTTGTATCATCTTTACGAAACCTATGGTTGTTAACATTAAATGTTCCCCATATTTCTGAACCATATAGTAAAATTGGTTTGATGGTATGATCATAAATATGAATACTTGAATGTACTCCAGGATTGAAACTTAAAAAATCCTTTCGTAGTTTGAAATATGCTTTTAATGCTTTTTTGTATAGCTCGTGTTTAGCTGAAGAGAAAGTTCATGAAGCAGAGAAGTGTATACCCAGATACTTATAATTTGAGACGCAATCAATAAGCGAATTTTGAAGAAAAAAAAATGTGTTCTATAGTACGTCCAGCCTTGTTAAATATTAAAACTTTTGTTTGTTTAATATTAACTTTCATACACCAGTCTATATAAGTATAGTATCAACAAAGAAAGTGTTCTAAAAATAAATATGTCTAAAGCCCCTGTTACATGGTGAAGCAAGTATCATGATACTTGTATCATCAACCAAAACATACAGTAAAAACAGTGCTATTACTGTGTATCATGCAACTTTTAGACCGACACGATATAGCTGAAATATTGTTGAAAGTGGCGTTAAACACCATAAAATGCAAAATGCAAAAAAGGCAACTTTTAGAAGTTGCATGTTACACACTTTGGGATCATAGTAGAACATGTTCTATTCTGTACAGCAAGGATCACGATACATTTTATCTCTGACCAATCAGAGATCTTGGTTTGAGGTCAGGAGGTTACAACATCATCAACAAATAAAATCACATGGTCAGCACATGGTAAATAAAACATGGCTGGTAAGGGAAAAAGTAGTGATATATTGCTGAATTCAAGCAGCAATTAGCAAAATACAAACAGGGATGATAATGTATTCATTGTCAAGATTCTCCATTTTGGCGGGAACAATTTGTAAGCAAACTCTGCATGAAACATGCTGGCCTACTTGATTTAGAGTGTCAATTAACAAGGATCGTGAAACAAAGTTGCATGAAACAAGTATCGCGATACTTGTTTTACCGTACAACAGGGCCTTTACACGGTAAAGCAGGTATCACGATACTTGTATCATAAACAAAAAAAAATACAGTGTAAACAGTGCTATTACTCTGTATCATGCAACTTTTAGAAGTTGTATGATACACACTCTGGGATAGAACATGTTCTATTCTGTACAGCAACGATCATGATACATTTTATCTCTGACCAATCAGAGATCTTGGTTTGAGGTCAGGAGGTTACAACATCATCAACAAATAAAATCTCATTGAAATTTAATCCCTCTTCTCTTAATTATTGGTGTGACCATTTCAAGTGGTTCATTGAAGGTAGCCATATCCATCCTTAAAAACTTCTTGAGACCACTTATGTCCTCCGATGATAATTCTTGTCCCATATCCAAGATTTGGCAATCCAAGATCTAAAGCACAATCTTCCGAAACGGTTCCTTATGTATTGCTGAATACCAGCAGCAAAAGGAGAAATACAAACAGGGATGATAACGTCTTCATTGTCAGGATTCTCCATTTTGGTGGAACAATTTCCCATGAAACATGCTACTTGATTTAGTGTGTAAACTGATAAGGATCATGATGCAAAAAAGTTGTATGATACAAGTATCGCGATACTTGCTTTACCGTGTAACAGGACCTTATCTCAAGGGCGGGTCCAAAGGGGGGCACCCCCATAAAATTGCAAAAGATGTGATTTTCTTTGCGTAAAATCGTGATTTTTCACACGAAATACCCTAAAAATGTTCGCGCCTCCCTCTGCTCTGCGCGATTTTTTTAAGTGTGCCCCCTCCTAACTTGAAATCCTGGATCCGCCCCTGTTACCTTGTTGCTTGTTGAAGTTTCTTGTGCCAAAAATGTCGTTTATTCTTTTTGACAAGTTTAGGTGAAGTATTGTGTTTCTACCACAACATAAGCTAATGTTATTATTGAAAAGTTGCTGGAAATCATCAGTTACGAGACAGTTTTAATAATAATTATCGATTCAGGTAGACAAAACAAGTTTCTATCAAATAAAAAAAAAAATGGAAACAAAATTGATGTCGCCGAAATATTTAAATACCACATTTAGTTTGAGTGAATGAGTGAGTGGTTGTTGTTTAATGCAAAAAAATGAGCAATTTTTCAGCTATATCATGGCGAGAACAAGTTACATTCGCCTTTGGTTTGAAAAATATACGAGTGGATAAAATAGACGAGTTCCACGATAAAGATTTTGCTGCCGTTATTATTAAATCTTTTTACAGATAATAAAATGAACAAGTTCGTCCAAATTTTTTCTGGGGTAAATTATCATTCAGTTTTCGCCCTGGTGTAAAGTGATGTACAATTTATAAACTTCAAGACACAAAATTATTAAAAAATCGGAACTGACGAATATCTACACCGTGGAAATGTAGTTTATGTTATTTTCAAGCAACAACATAGATTGAATTGTTTTGAAGACGTTAGGGGTTCTTTATTTATTGTTTATACAGGGGATAGCGCGAACGCAGTCCCCCACACTAAAAAATTGCGTACCCGAGTTGCCCACATTTGGGGCAATCGCAGGCTTCAGCCTAACCGGAGTGCAATGGAAAGGCCTCGACCTGGGGAGACCGCCTTTTTGATCACGGTGCTCCCTGTACCAGGTAAGTATGCCTTGATATAATTTTCCAAATTATTTGTACAAAAGTTTTCTTTTGGTGCTCTAAGGTAAACGATCAAATTTTAATCAACAATCTTGACTTCAATTTAAATGTAACAATAGATTGAATGTTAGAAAATTTTAAAATATACTATTATTAACATATTGATTGTATAAATTGATACAATTTTATTTCTGATCTTGTTTTAAAAAAGAAAAATATGAAAAAAGTATTTGACTCAAGTTCGATAACTCTGGTCAAAATACTTGTATATACAGACGTGCCGCTGGATTGGATCGGTTTTTTGAGCAGTCAAATAAAACCGTGTCTCAGATTTCTGATAGAATTAATAGAACAAATTCTACACACAATTAAAGTTGGTGAAATCTTATGAAGTCAGGCTGTATACACATAATGGGGCTTTAAGAGAGATTGAAACATCACAGGAAAAATCTGAGACACGGTTTTGGAGGTCATGCTGTGTTGATTAAGAAATTGTAAAAAGTTTTACTATTTGAATAAACATGAAACAGCTAATTTTGGTCAAGTGCACACATCAAGATTTTGCAACTAATTGCATAATAATTAATTATGGAATTGTTGCATAATCATAATATTATTATCAGTGGAAAGATATGTCTTTCTTCTTTCAAATGCCATGGTACCTCATTTCTTAATTTTGATGCAATATTAAGAAAGTTACAGCTGTTTTCAGATGGAAGATTGGAGGGAAAAAATCTTTGTATAGTGCTACCTTAAAAAAATAATCTGTTGTAATCCGACATAATTAAGTGCCTTTGGCTATTTGTTCAATTCATTAAATGAAAACTTTTAAAATTGTAATATAAACATTGAGTTAATTTTGACACATAATTAATCGTAATTGAGTGTTAAAACAATACCACTTTAGCACACTAAACGACCGAAATTAGGAGTTATATTATTATAAAATTTATTTCAGATCTGAAGATGAAATGTCTAACTCTGAAAATTTGAATGCTAAAAGACAAAAATTGGATAGTAACAATTCATCAACTAATTCATCGATAACTGTAGATCTTGATATTCCAAGATACAAATTCGATGTCGGAAACTTCATTCATTAAAACTTGTCAGATGACAAAAAATACGAACTCCTGAAAAATGTTTACGTTCCTAAAAATTCATATTCATTCCCATCTACTCGATTTGGTGACAAAAACCGATCCTTTCAGTATAATTGGCTAAATAAATATCCCGGACTTGCATATTCGCCTTCTATGGACGGCGCGTTTTGCATATACTGTGTGCTATTCAGTGAAAACCGATCTAACCGTGTGCAGTTGATATCAGAACCGTTCTGTAACTGGAAAAAAGCTACAGAGCGCTTTGATGAGCATTTTCGTAAAAAGCGACATAATTCAGGGGACTCTGGTACTTCCCGACATAAACTACCAGGCACTGGTTATAAAAGTCATATGAACTGTTACATTAAAAGTCAAGAATTTCTGAAATGTTGCAATAATCAGCAAGACAATGTTTCAGTCGCTCTGAACAAAGCCTTACAAGAACGAAAACAAAAAACATGAAAATCCTTGAAACTATAGTAGATACTGTCCTGCTATGTGGCCGACAAAACTTTTCCTTGTGATGACACAGGGATGACAGCAAACACGATCTTGACCCAAGTCTCAATACTGGCAACTTTAAGGCCCTTTTGAAATACCGAGCCAACGGTGTGGACGTGTTACTTGCTGATCATATTAAAAATGCTCCAAACAACGCCACGTATACTTCAAAACGATTCAAAATGAGTTAATTTCAATTATTGGAGATCACATTCAAAAACAAATTGTTTAGGAATGTAACGCTTCAGGTGGTTGGTTCTCTTTGTCCGCAGACGAAGTTAGGGATGTTTCCAATAAGGAACAACTTGCTGCTACGATTCGCTTCGTTGATTCTAACGACAAAATTCGCGAAAAGTTCATGTCTTTCATCGATGTTAGCGAGGACACAACCGGTGAAAATTTGAGTAAGGAACTGCTCCGACTTCTCCAATACCTAAATCTTGACCCTAACAAAATGAGGAGCCAGTGCTACGATGGTGCTGGAAATATGGCAGGGAAAATAAAAGGTGTCGGTCTCCGAATTCAAAAACTTTATCCTAAAGCGCTTCCGTTCCGGTGTACCTCACACCAGCTTAATAGGTGTTATTGTCCAAGCCTGTACAATCCAAACTGTTAGGAATATGATGGGTACTGCAGACCAGGTAGTCAGGATTTATGGATATTCACCCAAAAAGCAAACGATTTTGGAGGAGACTATCGATTCATCAATAAAAAATGAGACTTCAAAATATAAACTTAAAGAACTTTGCCTAACGCGATGGGTCGACAAGCATGACGCATGCCGTGTTTATTGAATTGTTCCCAGCCATCATAAAATCACTTGAAAAATTGTCCAGTCAGCCAAATACCAGAACCCCTGGAGCTCCAGACGCTTGTTCTTTGTTGCATTCCATTAGTAACTTTGATTTCATCGTGTCAATAGTAGCTGTCCAGAAATGTTTGTCCTATATGAAAGGACTTAGCAAGTCTTTGCAAGAGCGCTCCCTAGACGTCGGCGATGCTCTCCGTAACGTCATGCTCGTGAAATCCTCTATTGAGGATGCTCGTGGTAACATTGACAGTTTTCACGCTGATATTCACCAGAAGGTAGTTGATATGTGTGACAATTTTGATATTGAAGTAAAAAAGCCCCGTACATGCGGTAGACAAAGAAAGGCAAACACACCAGCAGAAAGCCCAGAGGAATACTACAGAAGGGTTATAAATATTCAATTTTTAGATTACATTCTCGCTGAAATGGAATGCAGATTCACCTATTTGCATTCTAGAGCAACACTAGGCTTTAAGTTAGTTCCCACGAAACTTCAAGTATTACCAAAGGCAGCCCGGCGAATTTTCCTTTTTCGATTCCGATTTACCGTCACCAGATTCTATTGAGGCGGAGATAAAACAGATAAAACAGTGGTCTATAATGTGGGGGAAAATGGAGGACAAACCTTCATCAATTTCATCAGCTTTGGGCGATTGTGACAAGACACTTTTTGATAATATTGCAAACATTTTGAAAATTTGCGCTACATAGTCTGCACGACGAGTTTCTGGAATAACCTTTATCAGGTAGGCTCATATTTGAAGGCTTGGATAGCCAAATACTTTAAATAAACTTTTGGGAGCAATAACTCAATTTATTGTGATTACTCTGCTCAATTTTGGGCGCTGTGATCAGCAATCAAATCTGTTGTCAGTGATTTCGTAAAAATAATTAAAATTAATTATTAGGGCCTAAAACAGCATATAGCCAAAATCATCTACTGGATCACCTGTGCCTGAAGGAGGAGAACTTAAAGTTTAAGACAGACTCATATATACTTTTTTGTTGTTGCAAAGTTTCAAACAGTTATACAGCAATATTATACTTTACGTTTTTATTTTCCCTATTTGTCTTTGTTAGCGCAGCCGGTCCATATAACGTTATATGGACCGGCAGTGGACTGCCTCGTTTTCGAGTCTTTATTTCGGGAGATAATTGGGCTTGTTTTTGGATGCGAAGTATAATATAACAAATAGTTCACGGCACTTCGGGCCATATGGCAGTTTATGGACCGGTCTGTCACCCACAAAATACTATATGAACCTCAGCTTCGCTTCGATCCATATAATATTTTGTGGGTGACATCCCGGTCCATAAACTGCCATATGGCCCTCAGTGCCGTGAACTATTTGTTAAATATCTCATTATGATATTCTTAGATTAAGTACCTGTACATTTAAATTTCACGCTACAAATTCCAAAAACCACGTGATCAAATTCTTAGCTGTCACAGCTGTTATACATACTCCATGCAGAATGTTTTATTTTTATCCAGTATTGTATATTTTGAAACTAGCTGTTAGTCCAACAAATCTTCTTGGAATATCATATAATATTTTCTTGAATAATTATTTGTCAAATATATAATAATATGCTTGGATAAATTTTCAAACTGGCATATTTATTTCATTTTCGTAGAATAGAGGTAAATCGGAAGTGGAAAAGCGGATGTTGTGACTAATGAGTCCGGAAGCTAAACAATCAAACACCGAAAATCGTAAAGTTTAGGTAAGAAATGCTATTTTCGAGTACATTTTAAAAACAATACTCGCTTAAGTTGCCCATTGATCACTATTTTATTGTCATATTAAATAGTTTTACCCCCATTTGAACAGAACTTAGCCTATAAAGTCGTTTCACACCCAAAAGGTAAAAGGGTGGTCCCAAAAAAAAAAGTCGCCTGTATTGTTTTCAGTCAGTTTATTAGAACTAAAAAGTTGTGCAAATATCCACCATTTATAAATATGCTACTGTAAGAAATTAAGTTCATATTCTCCAGTCCACTAACCTGTAAGAATTTTTACGAAATGTGCTTTTCTTCTTGTACAATCTTGTTGAGATTAGGATTTCGCAGAAATTTTGGGTAGAATCTACTTTGGCGGACCCAATAATTCAGATATAGTAATAATCAACGTGCGTGACCCATAACCTTTCATTTCGTTGCGATGTGGATATAACTGGTCTGCTAAAGTAGAAGTACTGTCTGTATCTACATCCTAATCTCTTCACATGCCCTATCAAGGATATTTCCTATGCATATTTTGATGTGGACGGTTTGTGTCACACCAAGTGCAGATAAACTGTGATATATAGAAACATTTTCTAGTTCAAATCTGTAAAAATATAAACATTTTCTTACCTTTTACAGCATCTATCAGATAAAGTAATCCAACATCCACTTTTAACTCTCCGCCATTTTATTGAACTCAAAAACTACACCATGTGATCAAAATCATGACGACCGCATCGGTGGAGTAATGGTTAGTGTGCTCGCCTCGAGTGTGGTAGATCAAACTAAGGACTATAATATGGTATTTGTTGCTTCTCCGCGAAGTACGCAGAATTCAGGAAAAAGAGCAAAGACTGATTGGCTCGGAATCAGGATAATGTGTCGGAGTGGAGCGACATGTCGACCCGCAGACTGTTGTTTCAGTGAACTAGCACTATAAAAATCCAACTCAGTGTGTTGGTCTAGTACAAAGTGGACCTCATCATCATCTCATTGAAAATTAACTTGTTCTCGCCATGATATACAAATGTACAATGTACCGTATTTTATGGACTATAGGTCGATGGGGACGATAGGTCAAATTGCTGCTTTTCGGCTAAATTTTTTGGGGAATACTAAGATAGGTCGAACAGGTTTTTTTTTTTTTTTTNTTATTATACATCTATAAACATTTGTCCTATAACGTTCTTCGGTAAGTATATGCAAGTATTAATTCAAGAATACTATTCTTATGTGTCATAAAAGAAATAATTATAAAAGTTAAATTAAATAAAATTGTGTTTTTAAACTTATGTTTGTGTGTTTTTTTATGACGAGTCCGGTTTATAAACCCAGACATCGACGACATTCAAATCAGGCCATCTGTGGGTGTCACAATAGATGGTAAACGGATGTTCATACAATAAAATAATTAAGCTGTCAAGACAATGTATCACCTTGTGCAGTTGTATTGACACACCTTTAAACTGTGTTCAATTATTAGTACACAATTTATGTGATTGTCTCGGTCCAGTAAATTTTCAATCAGCTGATCAGGATAAGTGCCGACAGAGGTTCACCTGTGTTGATTATCTCATGGTGATTATGAAATCGATAATTATTTTCCAGTACATTTAGTATAAAAAGCTTGTTCACCACGTGTATTGTGAGATATAATATTGCAACCGCCATGTTTTACTACAACCTCGTGCGCATGCTCGTGTTCGGTACCCCTCGTATTTAATTGAAAGCTATAGGCCTATAGCTATATTTAGATATTTTGTGATAATAATTTTATAAACGATCCACCCTGTGATATTTTTTTTTCAACAACATACATTTTTTATAGTATATAATTTTTTATTATACAATACAATATTGAACTGATTTTCGTTAACACTTCATTTTTCGATCATTGAATATTAATTTTTTTTTCTGATGTTGAACATTTTATTCCCAGAATTGCACCCCCTGTTAGTGTTAGTATATTTTTATTGCTTTAATTAAAAAAAAATAATGCCAAGAACATCGATAATTTCAGTCTTCTTATTCATGAAAAAACCTACAGCAAAATAAAAGTATACTGTCAACAAAATCGTCATTTTTATCGAGATTTTTTTTTAGGGATTCCAGATTTTTCAACTTCATCCTTGTATAGGTCGATGTAGATGATAGGTCGAAGCCAGCGTGTTGAGGAAAAAAAATATCGACCTATCGTCCGTAAAATACGGTATTTGTAATCTAATCTAAATATATCTAATCTAATATACAACTTTTTGGCGTTTAGCTGTCTCCTTTGGATCACAGTATTCTCTGATTTTAAAAAGAAATCTTAGTTGCAATGAAAGACCATGCTCTCACATATCTAATCTGCTGTGTTGAGATTCTGATGCGGCTGACCCAACCGAGCCGGTGTGTACCAGAAGACCGTGTCAGTGACCAGTGACCATTATACGATTCGGAATTAAATCCCAGAGTACTTAGAATTATCCTAAGATGTTGAATGAAATAAGATCTAGTAAGTGCCAAACCATTGTCGAGTATAAAGAATGGATCCTTATCCGTGGTTGAACAATTTCTCATTTCTATAAAGTTCTTCAACGATGAAACTGGACAGACTGATGATCCAGTAGCGAACAGAAGTATATTTATTCCTAAACGGAAAGGGTCTGTTTTTGATGATTTGAGATGAAGTGTAGCATGATCATCATTGATAGTTATATCTTCGTTACAAACGTTGCTATCCGGGTCGAATGATTGTAGAACGGTGAATTCTCCGCATCTTAAGAACTCGAAAAAGGATATCACACAAGCCGTTTCCATTAGACAGTCTATATACGATGAAAACATACGTTTTCTCAATAGTAAGCAAATCTTTTTGAGAATTGTAAAAGTTATAGGTAATCTTATTCTAGTTATTTTTGCTTCTGTTTTCTTAATACCTCTATATACGACCTCTAAACGGTATAGTTTTGACGGACAATCACTGTTGAAAATGTTAATAATACCAGCTTCTAAAAATCTATATCTGATGCCACAAATGTACAATTTGATAGTGGAATATTTCAGACCTAAGTTAATATGACAGTGTGTAGCAAAATGAACCAAAGATTCTTCAGATAAAGGTGGCATGTCCGTGGAATAATTCCATTTCACACGTGACATACTCAAAAAGGTAACATATTGCGAAAAACCACATTCATACTGGGTTCTTGTTCGGGATGTTACGGACTTGCTAATTAAAGCATTGACGTTCTTTGTGAGCTCCACATTACTTGCGAGTAATGAGGACAAGGTGTCCCCTTTACCTCTGCTGTTGGAGCTGCAGCTCGGAAAGTCTGAAAATCAAAACGAGATAAAGCATCGGAAATAACATTGGTTACCCCAGGAATATCCTCACTGTAAATAGTAAAATTGTTTTTGGCAGCCAACCAAGTCAGCTTGCGCATCAGTTTCATAATGTCTGTCACTTTAGAGTGACCTTTATTAATGATGTGTACTGTAGATTCATTGTCACAATAAAACACTATTCTTTTAGTAGACCAAAAATGTCCCCATAACACAGCCGCAACAACTATAGGATAAAGTTCACGAAAGGCCATTGACATTTCAGATTCAAGGGTATGTTGCAACTCTGGCAGCCATGAATCACTAAACCATTTTCCTTGAAAGTAACCTCCGAAACCAAAGTTAGAGGCTGCATCTGTGTACAATTCTAAATTGTTCGCATATGTCAATTTACTATCGTAAAAGAAAGAAACATGATTCCACTGTTTAAAAAATAATAACCACATGTGTAAGTCTTCTACACACTCCTGCGAGAGTTTAATATAATGATGCAGTCTACTGACTTTGGTAGAAAGATTAATAAGATAAGTAACAAAGGAACGGCCTGGTAGCACGACTCTTGCAGCAAAGTTGAAATGACCAAGTAATTGTAAGAGTTCTCTTTTCCTGACTGACCGTTTTCTTAAAAAGGATTCAATAAAGTCAATTATCCTTGAAACTTTGTCTTCTGGTAGTCGTGCTTCCATACTTTTGGTGTCTAGAATAATACCGAGATATTCTAAACATGTGGTTGGTCCAATAGTCTTTTTCTCCGATATTGGAATGTTAAGTCTATTAAATATCATAGTTAATAAAGCCATAGTTTTATGGCCAGAAGTGTTCGATGGTTTTACCGTTAAAAAGTCATCTAATAAATGAAAAATTATGGGAATTTCATAATTATTTTCCGCAATCCAACATATCGCCCTTGACAAAATATCGAAAATATATGGTGAAGATCTGGAACCAAACAGTCTTGTATAATAATAATACAAATCTCTCCACTTCAAACAAAATAGATGATATTGATCCTTCCTAATATTTATTTGTTTAAAGGCGTCAACAATATCGGTTTTATTTAGAAGTGCATTTTTTCCACATTTTATAATTGCTTTGATAGCATCATCTATTTTCACATAGCTTAAACTACACAGATCCTTATCAATTAAATTGTTTATACTAGGATGTGAATCGTTGTCATGTGGGGATGATAAATCTAGAATGAGACGTTTTTTGCCAGGGTACTTCCCTTCGGCTATTCCGATAGGACTAACACGATACGACTCAAAGGGTAGTTTTGGCAAAGGTCCCCTCAAGTAACCCCTTTCGACTTCTTGAGCTACAAGTGTATCGACAGTGTCTGGATCGTTACGAGCAGATAAAAGATTGCTACATTCCATAGTAGGTAAATTAGACTGAGATACCATGGTATCAAACCCCTGTCTTAGTCCGGCGATTAAATAATTAACAAATTGTCTGTCTGGATGATTAATCAACTCTAATTCAAGTCTATTTACATTGATTGGACTGTTTACAGACGTTCCTAGTCATTTATGTCTGGGGATTGTCTCCCTTTTTTCTTGCGAGTTGTGCTGATCACCTTTGTTGCTCTTACAGGTCTTGATGTTGTGATCCCTTGCCTTGCATGAAACGCATGCGTGTACGAATTTACAAGTTTTCTGGCTACAAACCCCGAAATTGAAATTGTTGCAGATTTCCCTACCATCCAAACGTTTAATGTCTCTGCCTAACTTGTCAACGGATCTGTCGTTATGCGTATTAACCTTTTGAAGATTTGTGGGTGTTTTATATTTTTGTGACTCGCAGAAGCGGGAGGTGTGGTCAAATTCACCGCAGTGTTCGCAATGCCTACTTGGAGTTCCATGCATAATTAAATTGAGCATTCAATCATCTACTTTTGCCCAATTGATGACCAACTATAGCGTTAGCGGCTTTTGCTGAGAAGCTTTTGTGATAGATATAGAACATTGGTCCGTAATTGTGTGCAATTTCGTTTATATCTGCTTCATACTGTTCCATTTCGTCTTTGCGTTGGGTATAAGCCTTACATAGAACATTCCTATACTTCCTGAATGCCTTATTAAATTCATCTAAAGTGAACTGATGGTCCAAACGGACATCACGAGGAGAAGACAGTTCGACAACTAACCCCTCTGACTGAAGGGAGCGAACGTTTGGTACCTCGTTTTTAGGTGTGAGCAGGCAAGCTAAGTTAACATCCTTACCTTCAAGGATCTGTTTTCTGATGGTCAGGGATACATAGTCCATTTTAGGTAAATCCTCTGCATAAATTACGCCGGTTTTATCTAAGTGTCTGTGAAATGTTTGTTCGACATTAGCTGTTGTTTCCTGTCTACAATTATATGTAGCTAACATTGCGGAAGCTAGGTTGTAGCTTGATCTCTCGTTGCTAGCACTAATACTCGCACCTGTTGGGTTAGACGACTGTGTCATGTGATTTCTCTGTTGCATGACACTCCCTACAAAACTAGTCATTGATTCATATCTACATATACCTGATCACCATTATTCAACATTGTCCGATATCATCAAAATTTGATATGTGGGTAGATAATGATATCCCGAATTGATTCCCAACATTGAAAAATTTCTACTGGTCGCCATTTTCAAAATGGCCACCACAATACCGCACAAATTCAACATTGTTCGATTTCAACGAAATTTTATATGTATGTAGATTATGATGTCCTGAATTGATTCCCGACATCGCAAAATTTCTTCTGGTCTCCAATTTCAAAATGGCCGTCACAATACCTAAAAAAAATCAAGCTCAGAATTTGTCACAATGCAAAGTGTTCATTTAAACTTGTTGTCAGTGGCCGGTTTGTGAGACTTCATAATCGTTAGATTATAATCATATCTTGTTCTTATATTTCATTTTATGTTTCTTCAATTTATTTCAGATATTTCTTTGAAAGAATTGACTGAAAATTTGTTGTTGGATGCTAAGGAGCAACTTCCATCTTACGCAGCTGACTTATTACTGGAAAAACTAGGTATATCAAAGTGGATGCAGGATACACCTTGTAACAGACAATCACCACAGTATAATCCTAACAACAATGGCTGGAAATCCTGTATGTTGACTATTTAAAGATGGTTATAAGATATACATTTAAATAGATACCCATTTCTCATTAAACCTTGATTGGTTTCAAATCTATTTAGATGAGAAACAGTTAAACTATAGTCAGCATGTACAATTGAGTTGATCAGTTGCTAGATAGATTTGACATTGTAATGTATATTATTAAAAAAAAACACATTTATGTGATGGTGGGGATTTTTTTAAGAATAATTTTCCCTGTTAGATATTGTTTAAAGGGTTGGCATAAAGTAGGTTGGTAATTGTTTAAGACTGTTTATTATTACTTTTGTTTTCCTAAGTTGTTAATATCTGTCGTTAATGATCGTTGAAAGAAAACTGGCAGAAATTCTCAGGCAGAAATTTAACCTTCATGGTGATTAAAAGTATTCTGAGTATTTAACTGGTTAAACACATTAAGAATAGGTGAACTAATTTTGTCTTATTTTACATGTCATACTTTAGTACTAACCCATTCTTATATTTTTCCTGTACTTTCTAGCATGTCCTAAACAGATTGAGCTACCAGATTTAGGAGGAAGTTTGAACTGTCATGTACCAGAATACTGTACTGGTATAGACTGTTGTGTTGAGATCTCACAGATTGGTCATACATTTCATGTTTACATGTTGCTTGATGCATGTTCTCACAGACTCAAAATTGGAATAGAAAACCTTGGTCTTGATCAAGCCTACTTTAGTTTTGAGTTTGGTATGTTGATTTGATATTAGTTACAGTATAATAAATTCATTTATTTAGTATAAATTCAAGACATTTGACTATATTGGTGATGTAATGGTTAGCATGCTCTCCTCAAATGTGGCAGATCATGTGTTCGAGCATCGGTCGTGTCAAACCAAAGACTATTAAATTGTTCTTTGCTGCTTCTCTGCTTAGCATTCAGCATTAATGAGTAAGAGCAGAGACTAGTGGACTCTGAACCTGAACAATGTATATGAGTAGAGTGACCCGTGGACTACTTTGGTGAGATTCTGAAACAGGATAATGTATACATGAACTGTTGTTTCGGTGAGATAAGTGTGTTGGATTAGTACAAAGTGGACATCATTATCATCTCATCAAAATATAACTTGTTCTCGTCATGATAAGGAGCTGAAAAACTGTTCATTTGGTGTTAAACAAGAATTACTCACTCAAACAATCATCTTAGATTTAAGCATCTGAATAGTGTTACTCTAATGGACTTGTTTCATTTTTTTCCAGAATACATATCAAGAACTAAAATAAACATCATACATTGTTTTATCTAGCCTTGTTATAGTTGAACAATTTGGCATTACATTTCTTAGCCATAGAAAATCTGGTTAAATGTCTTGTTTATATTTTTGATTGCAATACTTTGCATATATTAACATTACTTGCAGAAAAAAAATGTTTTGATTTTACTTAGATATAACTTGTCCTTGAATCATAAGTGTACAGGAAATGTATTTTGCATGGTGTGTTATCGACCTAAATATACATGTAGTATACTTATTGTGTCTTTGCTTTCCAAACAAGTATTACATCACAATTCACATTTGGTTTTGTTTTTTTTTCAGACACAGTGCATGAAATAATGCTGAGCAAACTCGTCACACTCAAGTAGGTGTTCTTTTCTGTGACCTCACAAAACACATTAATCAATAATGCAACTTAGCCGATTATTAATTTTATATCTTTTGATTTTGAGTGTAACTGATGAAGGTATTCCAGAAACGTGTCATGCACACTAACTTTGATATCTATGTTTTTATTAGATAAGATAAAACTGGAAAAAATGTCCACAAAATAAAATGTTATGCTCATGAATAAAAACAATAAATTTTTGTTATAATAACTGATGAAGAACTGTATCTATATTACTTTCAGATATATTTTCTGATATATTGTTTTCTTTGTTACTAAAATTTTTAATTAAACATTTTTCACACCTACAATTTTGATTTGACAGATATTCCATCAGTGATTTTAAAGGAGAGAAGAAGTATGTAGTCAATATGAAGATGACCATCTGTCTAGAACCTGTAGAACCTTGTATTATAAACTGGGACATTCTTAAAGATGTTCATCTACCTAAAGTAGGATGTGACTGGAATACTGATTTCTCTGGTATTTATTTTAGCAAATTAACTTTGTAGAATACACTACTATAAGATAATAAATGGTTGCTCTGGTTAATTATATGTGTTGTATTGTGATTTCCATTTGTAAAATTTTCCTTCGACTGATTTTTCTAATGTTTTTTTATAGATGGCTTGTATCAAAATGGTGTTGAATGAGATGAATCTTGGTGGTTCTTTAAACAATGGGTTACAAAATAGTACCGGTATATCACATGATTTTGCCTTGACTTTTAAATAAAAGAAATAACTGTTTCAGGCAAACTCATAATGTCTTTAGTACTGTTAAACTAGACAAATTATTGGAGATGAAACTTCTTAGATACCATTGTTTTAACCGCATCGCATCGTTGGTGTAATAGTTAGCATGCTAGCATTGAGTGTGGTAGATGGTGGGTTTGAGCCCTGATAGGGTCAAACCATAGAATATAAAATTGGTATTTATTGCTTCTCCACTAAGCATGCAGCATTAAGGAGAAAGCAAAAACTGGTTGGCTCGGTATCAGGATAATGCGTCCGAGTGGAGCAACATGTCTTACCTACAGACTGTTGTTTCAATGAAATAGCACTATAAAAATCCAACTCAGTGTGTTGGTTTAGTACAAAGCGGACCTCATCATCATTTCATTGAAAATTAACCTGTTCTCGCCACGATATAGCTGAAAAATTGCTGAGTTGGCATTAAGCAACAATCGCTCACTCAGATACAATTGTCCCCATCTGATAAGGTTGCCCCTTCTGCAATGAAAAAGTGGTCATAAGTGTGATGACATCTCTTGAGGAGGACAATTTAGTAGTGTTTAATATCTCAGTGCATCTGAAATCTAGTCTGATAGGAGAGGTGGCTTTATGAGAAGGGGACTACTATATTGGTATAATGAATTAGTAATCAGAATCTAACAAGACTTTATACACACTTGAAAGTCTATCTACATGAATACTATTGTATGTACACTCTTAATTACAAGATTATCAAACTAATTCTTCCATGTAGCATATACAAACTTTTCTACAGACTAACCATGACTTTGTTATATTTCCCAGCCTTTTCACCCACCAATTTCCTTGAAAACAGTGGATTGACAGTGTCAGACAACATTGAAGATATCATATTATCTCAGGTTTTAGAAAAGATGGGTGTAACAGACTATCTACAGACTCCACAGTGTGATCTTATGGACTACACAGATACTGTGGATGGATGGACAAATGGTCAGATTATGTTGTATTGTTTATATTTGTTTGTAACTCATGTTGAATGAATGTGAGCTATTGTTATCATTCAGCATGCTCCATCATCAGTTTTTGTAAATGTCTGTTGTATCATTTGAATAGATTACTTTGTTGGCCATATTGAGGCATCATTTGCACCTTCCACTACAGTTTATTTTGGATGACTTTATAATTAAGGAATACATGGAGTCATTAATTCTCCAAATGACCCCTGTAACTCTTCAAATATAATAGTATTATTTATATTCTAATGCAAGACAAAAATATTTCAATTGATCGTAAGGCAGGGTCTAATAATTTCAAAACTAAAGTGCTGCACTATATCATCGATGACTTCTTCATAAATGTCATAGAAATCGTTACATCATATGAAAATGTTCACCGTAGAACTTAAACACTGGACATTATTTTGCAACATCTACTCTGCAAATTTGGATAAAATCTAAGAAGGAATTATATTAAAGGTAGTCGATGTCTTTATTTTCTATCATATTGTATTAATAAACATGTTGTATTTCAAGAATTCAATATGGCGGCTCATTCACACCTAGAACCGTTAGTCACTAAGTGTCAACTGTGGTTAAACCAAAAACATCAGCCAATCAAAAAATGTGTTATATAATAATTCCATTAGAATTTAACATGGACATATAGTATCAGAAGATAAAAGAATGACTATTACATTTGTGTTTTTTAGCAAATCACAAGCTCCAGAGGGTACAAAGATAGTGTGTCTGTGCTTGTATAATGATCAGGCATTACTTGTATAGTGTTTGATCTTGTTTTATATTTTAGATTCTTATGTGTAAAAATGTTTCAATTGCCTGCTCAGAAAGTTCTGCACTGATAATAATCAAAGTTTGGTTGCCATCTCTGGCTATAGCTTTAACATTCAATCACTAAGTAGGATTTAACAACACATATTTATGTCACATTTACAAATTTAATTCAGTATGAAAGTTTTTGCTTTTTATTATATTTCAGAATGTTTAGATTTAATTAACATGACATTACCAGACCTGCCATCAGACTTCCGTTGCAGAATACTTGATACTTGTACTACTGTAGACTGTTGTGTCCATGTAAAGTTCTTACAGAGAAACATACATCTAGAATTAGATATTGACATCTGCTCCAGGAAAATATCCTTTGTAGTGGAGAAATTAAAACAAGATTTATCAGTCTTTAATTATACCCTAGGTATGTAAAAAAAAATTTTTTTATGATAACTTGGACTTCCAAAAAAATTCTATGCACCAAAAAACATAAAAATGATAAAGATATAACCTTTATCTCAACTGCACACTACGGGCTGTTTCACACTCATTTTAGGGTATGAATTATCATAATTGAAGATCTCATTGTGACTGTCAAATGTAGAGCAGCTATAAAAGCTTTGTTTCTTTACTTTAATTAGTGTGTTTAAGTGTAATATTGGATAGTCTGTCATGTTGATTTACATCATTATCTTTTGTTACTAATTAAAGTCAACCTACTATTTTGTTATACCCCCACTCCACTGGAGGGGGGGGGGGGGGGTATACTGTCTTACCTCTGTCCGTCTTTCCGTCCGTCCCAAGATATTTTTCGTCACATTTTTACATTTTTCTCAGCAACTATTGATGGCAGAAATCTGATATTTGTTCACAAGCTTCATATAGATATGCCATATTGTGGGAAGCATTTTTGGACCCATCAGATTCCTACTTCCTGTTTGCCGACTTAGTTGGTTTTTATACACATTGAACATATATGTGGGGGTATCATAAGTGTCAGAGCATTAGCCCACAGTTCATCTTGTTTTCCCTGAAAATTATTTGTTTTTATGGAGGAGTCACTTTTTTGAAACGGGGCCCGGGTGGCTCAATGATTTAGGTCGCTGGATCTAACAACTCATACACGCCTATCACCAATACGGCGTAGGTTCGCGCCCGGCTTTGTAAATTACAAAAAAGGGTGCACTCGACTCGCAACCGCAAGTGATAAAGTTTACCAGTTCCTTGCCCATGGTCGGTGGTTCTCTCCGGGTACTCCGGCTTCCTCCACCACTAAAACTGGTCGCCATGATATAGCTGAAATATTGTTGAAAGTGGCGTTAAACACCAAAAATCAATCAATCAATCTTTTTTGAAACAACAAAATTGAAAAAGGTCCATAACTCTCATGGAATGTAAAAACTTACATTCCATGAGAGTTATGGGCCTTTTTCAATTTTGTTGTTTCAAAAAAGTGACTCACCCATACATTTTATATCTGACTTATATGCAATTACCTATTATCTTTGTAGATATTGGTGGCAAATTCAGGCTGTTAAATTTTGTAATTTTAGAGTAAGTATTTGTCATTATATTTATATTAATTTTTTATAGATTATTGCAAACTTTATTAAAAGTGTAATATTCACAGTATTAAGTTAGAATGAAGTTTTGTTTTATCTGTTTTCATTTTTTTAGTAAGATAATGGGAAGAAATATATTTGCATGTTTAATATTTCTCAAAAGATTGTATTGACAGAATTTCCTTGAAACTTAGATTTTGTATATTATCCATCATTCAAAAAATGTCTGACAAATATTAGTACCAAAATTAATATATTATTTATGGATTTGAATGTTTAATGCATAAATCATCTCTTGATAATAGAATACAAAAAAAATCAATTGGTGTTTCAGGTTCTTTAGTTGGGATAAATGTGTAGTACAGTATTCCCACTCTTATAAGACCATGTTCACCAAAGGCCAGATTTCAGATGCTTTGAGAAAGTAAATTGGCCACACCTCTTATTAAAGGACAAATGACACGATTTTTAAATTTTTCACAAAACTTAGTGAAATACTTCCAAAATGCTGTAAAAATAATGTCTTTTTCACTTTCATGTGATTAACGATACGTACAAAGGGATAAACACCCTTTTTATCGCCCTTTCTGCTGACCTAGAAATTATGCATATTCTGAGTGCGATAACGAGGTTGAACCACTCGTGACGTCACATGCGCCAGTCATCCATTTCTAAATCAGCTGATTGGTATCGATACCAAATTTCTATAGCAAAAAGCCGTGATTAGCAAACCAAAACAAACATCCACGTGGGTAAAATAACAAGAAGTTTCAAATAGTGTCCTGAATGGAATTAATTGAGAAGTATTTGTAAGTTCAATTGTCATTTATTTATTTGTTTTTTTCTCTGTAAAAGACAAAAATTCAAAAGTGTAACCAAATATTTATGATTGTGCCCGTAATTAGAAAATTAAAACAGTGATCAATAAACATGTCACTTGTTTGATTACTGCCCATGGCTAAAATATGAGATAATTGTTTGAAAAACATCACACCTGTCACCTTTATAATTATAGCTAAGTTGACTCCATTTGAGACATTTTAAATAAATCATAACAAATAAATTAATCTTTTCCACTATAAGGGAATTGTAAAAGAAATGAGAGCAGTATTAAAAAATGATTAAAATAAAATAAATCACTTGATAAATATTTCTTGGCCTACTAGATGTAGAAGTAGAATCATAAAAAGGGGGACATATGAGGCACTACGTAGGACAGTCATCTTTCATCTATAAAACTTTCGTAAATTTCGTGTTTTTGTATTATTTCAGTTTTTCGTTCAATCGCGTGTTTTCTTTTCGATTATTATCAACAACTATACAAAACCTCACCAGTCGGTATTGGGAACTTTCATCGATATCGGAGTCTTCTGATGTTGAATGTTCTCTTTCCTGTTGACTTTCATCATTATCAGGGATTTAGCCAGGATTTTGAGACCGTTAGTCACTTTTGCGGAACATTTTGTTTTTCTAATTAAGAATAAACAAGAATGTGATGAGCTTAGTTTTAAAATCAGTTACTTTGCCTTATTTATTGGTTAGTAATGGAGATTGAAAAGCTATGGAAACCTCCTAGGATGTGAACATACTCTGCAAATTAGCAACCAACTGATAAAATATAACATTGGCACTATTTTGATCTAATCTAATACCACACAAATTGTAATCCGCCCCTTTTTTTTAATATTACTGTGCTTTGGTTTAATACCACGCAAATTGTAATAACCCCCTCCCCACCCTTTTTGAAATGTGCTTTGGTCTAGTACCACAACAGTTGTAATAACTCGTATTTGCGTAGTCTTCAGCAGAAAAAATATGTATCTGACAATTTGTCCAACTTCTCTGTGTAGGTAATGAATATACAAATGTATAGAACATACGTCAAAAACTGAAGCAAGTTGTAAAATAAATAATTATTTCTCAGACCTCATAATCAAAATGCAACAATTGGAATAAAAATAAAAATTCAAGTGACGAATTGGGTACGGGTATATTATATAATGGCTCGAACTGATACGGCTGGATGTCTAAATCACCAACATGATTGGAGATATTACTGTCATCACTGTCCATGATATTTATCGGCTGTTTACTGTCTCACCTTCGATCGCTCAACTGATAGTTTATCATGGAAGCCATCCTTTGGCGCATGTGACGTCACGTAATCACGTGACCGCTCAGCTCATTAAAATGTAGAGGTCATAAATCGCGGAGATATCAAAAGATAATAATCAATAAAATGGGCGTCCTAGGGCATTATTTTCAATTAAGACAATGTTTATAGTTTATTAAATGACCAAATCAAACAAAATCGAGAATTTTATTTTTTGTGTCATTAGTCCTTTAAGCCAGATTTCAGATGCTTTGAGAAAGTAAATTATTACTAAATTGTCCCCCCTGAAGAAAGGCCACCCCTCTTATAAAGCCACTTTTTCAATGTAGAAGAGGCATCCTTATGAGAGTTGGACTTTCTGTACTTGTATTTGATTTGTGAATGCAATATGAGGTGTACATATACTTTCTTAATAATTATACGATATTTTTCGTCGCAATTTTCTCAGCAACTATTGATGGCAGAAATCTGATATTTGGTCACCAGCTTAAAATAGGTATGCCATATTGTGGGAAGCGTTTTTTGACCTGTCAGATTCCTAAGTCCTGTTTGCCGACTTAGTTGTTTTTTATACACATTGAACATATATGCATGGGTGTCATAAGTGAGCATTAGCTCACAGTTCATCTTGTTGGTTATGCTAACAATATATCACGAGGCCATGTAAGAAATTAAATAGTCTCTTTATCAAAGAAAAAAGAAATAAAATAAATAAAATGCACCTATTGTTTACATATTGTTTACAATGTTTTCTGTCTAATGATCAAATAATATTCTGTTACAGCTATACTATAGACAATACCAATGATCAGAATGAATTCAGAGTAAACCTTAATGTTACTATACAACTAGATGACAATACAGTACTGTATAGATCTGTACTCTTACATGATACTCTTATCCTGAGAGTCCCTTGTGACTGGAACACTGGATTTTACATTCCAGGTAATTTCTAAATATAATCAAAGGCAATGTGAACTTTTTTCATTACTTGGTGTCCATCATGAGGTTTGTCTTTCTTCAAAGTGATTCGGCCTAGAATTTCGGGATAGTTTTGTAAGGATGCCTGATTTTATAAGACACAAAGATAAACTTGAAACCTTTAAAATGAAACAGCAGACAACACAGTATGAAAATATGTTAGGGATGATCATTGAAATATCGTGTTGTGATATCTGCTCGATCATGCAATAAAGTCGGTCATTTGTTTTGATTTACTATTCTCGCGCAGCACGAGGCCAATGACGTCATTCCGTATATTTATAACGTATATAGACGCCGAAGCAGTGTTTTAAAACTTGAAGATTATAAAATGCGATTAAAACAAGTAAGATTGAATTGAACAAATTCCATTTAAGTAAAAAAGCACCTTTTTACTAATGTCCTTTTTATCTGGTCATTCTGCCTGTGAAATCTATTTTAAGTGATGGTATTCCCCAAACATTTTTATATTTCCAGTTTTTTGACATATATGTCATCACAGTTCATGACCGTTTCTGGAATGTAGGCCATGCAAATTGTATTTTAAAATACTTTGAAAATATGATGATTGATCGTTCACATTCTACCAAAATGGCTGATTGTTCTTTGTGAGTGAGTGATGTATTCTGGGATATTAAATGTGATTAAAATAATGAAATCAGTCATTAATTGTTTGACAAAAGTATGACAGAATGTAGTCAGTCTAATAGATTGTATTGACAAAAGCAAAAACACCAAATTCACTGAATTAAATACTTTATTTTATGGGTAAGCAAGTTTAATATTGGCATCGTGAATTAATTTTTAATGCTTCAATTTCAAACTATTTAAAAAGACATCTTTTGAAATTTTTCAGACAAAACAATTACACCGAAGAAGCTAAAATACTGTACTTTCTTAATCTGGTTTACTTTTTAAGTTTAATTGGCCTATGACAAAAACATGTACTTTATTGACCTTTGACCGGCCTTATGTGACGTAATAGGATGCCATTTGGAAAAAGGAGAGTAAACAATTATGGGTCAGTGTGTTATTATTATCGATCTTTTTTCCATGGAACTTTACACATGTGAGCAAGAATAGATGAGGAACATAATTGCAAAGAAAAAATGTTTACTTTTCAAACATGAAAAAAATAACTAAAGCATTATCCAATGACTGACCGACTTATTGTCACACAGGGATATGATTGACTTGCAAAAGACTTCTTTAAATCTACTCATGTTTTAATTTTTTGCAAGTAATCAAGATCTGTGTTTATTTGTAATATTAACATTATGATCACATTCAACTATGAATTAAAACGTTCTGATGACACTCTTCTTAAATGATAATTGCCAAGACTGGTAACAGATTTGTTTCTGGAAATATCAGTCATTACCACAACTTTAACTTGTGTGGGAATACAAGTTTGCTTGAATTATTTTGGGGGACAGAAGAAAAACTTGTGTTCGCTAAGTGACCGTAAATAATACAGTAATACGATGTCAGCTTTTATGAAACAGTAATAATTAGATCTTAATTGAACAAAAAAATATGTTTGTATTTTCAGATTTTTCCTTGCAGTCATATTTAAGCAAATTGTCATTGCCAAATAAAAATGACTTGACAAAAATGATGGCTGCCAAACTTCTGGAAGAGTTGGGATTAGGTCATCTGTTACAAGATACTCAGTGTCAAAGGTCAAGTTCAATCTACAGTCCTTCAAACAATGGTTGGAAGAATGGTAATAATCATAATTTAATGTTAGCATGTCTTGTATGATTACATGTTAGTATTAAGTACTTGATGGGAACATAATGGTTATTTCTGTAGAAATAAAAAGTACTGCTAAAGGTTTCCAGAAGAACACTCACAATCACATAAGGGCATGACATATGTTCATGCTGAATACCTTACCACGATCAGAGATTAAAGTTTTCCTCTTATTAGTAGATTTTATCTTATTTATCAAAATATTTTAAAATAAAATGTGCCAAAGTTTGTTCAATCAGTTGGAAAATAATGGCATAGGGGCATTATAGGTTGTTTCCTCTCTTTTATATTACCAGTGAGCACTTTCATCTCTGCATGGCAACAGAATGAAAAAAAACCCCAGAAATTAAGGTGCTGTTATTTTAATTTGTTTCCAATGTGTACAGGAAGATTCATTTATATATGTAAATTATTTATGCATAAAAAATAGAAAAACGTTTCTACATACAGCTGCTTGTTTCATTTACAGAATGTCCATTGACTGTGCCTCTGACAGACCTAACAATTCCAGCTTCCTGCTTTGTTCCGTCACACTGTACAGCTATAGATTGTTGTATAGAAATAGATTTCTTACAGTGGTCATTCCATGCCTATATTGACCTGAATACCTGTGACAATACATTTACTCTGGGAATAGAAAAGTTAAAGATGGATCCTATCAATCTGACTGATTACAAGTTTGGTAAGTTGTAGAAATTTCCACATAAATCACTAAAATACACATACATTTGTACCTTTGATTAGTAGGCAAGTGCATAATTTTTATTGTAGCCTGAGCTTGCACATTTATTTTCGCAAGAGATAGAAGATAGACAAACTTCATGAATGTTTTAAGCGTGTCTTCTCCGAAATTGATTCATAGATTGACGTTACTTTTCTACTTCCTAAAAATAGACAAAAGCTTGCATGCAAAACAAGTCCAAAAATATTTTTTTTACACTTCAGACAAACGGGGGTAAACATATCCAACTTTAAATGATATTATAGGTGGTGATCCTGAAGTCGCCAGCCACACCAGTGATGACATGCAGACTGTCAACACTAGGTCT
>MJUT01037529.1:373115-384330 GCA_002080005.1 Gigantidas platifrons
TGTAATCTTTAGCAGAAGAACGATGTCTCTGTCCATTTGCTCAATGGTCCAACTATATATAGCTTGGGAATGAAAATATAGCACAAACGTAAATTGCCACTGTCAGTCAAAAACAGAAGAAAGTAAAGGCTGTAATTATCATTTGCCAGACCTCAAATCAGATTGCAACAATGGAGTAAAGCTACTGTAGTTCAAAGTCTATTTTTTAATTGGATATGCATTAACGTTTTCACATGTCTGGATGTAAATAAACGATAGATCGTAATATTAACCCGGTGTCGAGTATAAAATACCAATGCGGATTGATAAATATCCGGAAGCGTCCCGTGCATTTCAACGAATTTTGAATTGCCAATCTTCGCATATATGAACATATTTGATATGAGAACTATGATTTTATGTCACAGAAATGAGAAAATAATAAATCAAAGGTTCTTTTTGTTGGAAGTAGCTTCGGACAAAAAGTTCGGTCAATATTTCCTGTAGCACAGTACCGCATTGCGTCCCCTTTCCAAAATGGCGCCATTGTTGTTTGTTTACGAAAAATAAATACAAATATAAACATAAGCTCTAATGAACGAAATTAAAGTTTGTTTAAATCGCAATGGATTACTTTCCAAGAAAATCGACGTGACTTGTCGTGAGCCCTGACTGACAGAAAATATTTGGTCGTCAGTCGGGCGACTATTCTGGGAATTCAGGTCGTCCTGATCAATGTTAGGTTGGTTTTGACGATCGGACGACCGCTACTTTCGAACACTGCTCTTCTTAAATGATAATTGCCAAGACTGGTAACAGATTTGTTTCTGGAAATATCAGTCATTACCACAACTTTAACTTGTGTGGGAATACAAGTTTGCTTGAATTATTTTTGGGGACAGAAGAAAAACTTGTGTTCGCTAAGTGGCCGTAAATAATACAGTAATATCATCCCTACGATGTCAGTTTTTATGAAACAGTAATAATTAGATCTTAATTGGAAAAAAAAATATGTTTGTATTTTCAGATTTTTCCTTGCAGTCATATTTAAGCAAATTGTCATTGCCAAATAAAAATGACTTGACAAAAATGATGGCTGCCAAACTTCTGGAAGAGTTGGGATTAGGTCATCTGTTTCAAGATACTCAGTGTCAAAGGTCAAGTTCAATCTACAGTCCTTCAAACAATGGTTGGAAGAATGGTAATAATCATAATTTAATGTTAGCATGTCGTGTATGATTACATGTTACTAGTAAGTAGTTGATGGGAACATAATGGTTATTCCTGTAGAAATAAAAAGTACTGCTAAAGGTTCCCAGAAGAACACTCACAATCACCTAAGGGTATGACATATGTTCATGCTGAATACCTTACCACGATCAGAGATTAAAGTTTTCCTCTGATTAGTAGATTTCATCTTATTTATCAAAATATTTTAAAATAAAATGTGCCAAAGTTGGTTCAATCAGTTGGAAAATAATGGCATAGGGGCATTATAGGTTGTTTTCTCTCTTTTATATTACCAGTGAGCACTTTCATCTCTGCATGGCAACAGAATGGAAAAAAAACAGCAATTAAGGTGCTGTTACTTTAATTTGTTTCCAATGTGTACAGGAAGATTCATTTATATATGTAAATTATTTATGCATAAAAAATAGAAAAACGTTTCTACATACAACTGCTTATTTCATTTACAGAATGTCCATTGACTGTGCCTCTGACAGACCTAACAATTCCAGCTTCCTGCTTTGTTCCGTCACACTGTACAGCTATAGATTGTTGTATAGAAATAGATTTCTTACATCGGTCATTCCATACCTATATTGACCTGAATACCTGTGACAATACGTTTACTCTGGGAATAGAAAAGTTAAAGATGGATCCTATCAATCTGACTGATTACAAGTTTGGTAAGTTGTAGAAATTACCACATAAATCGCTAAAATACACATACATTTGTACCTTTGATTAGTAGGCAAGTGCATAAGTTGTATTGTAGCATATAAGCCTGAGCTTGCACATTTTTTTCGCAAGAGATAGAAGATAGACAAACTTCATGAATGTTTTAAGCGTGTCTTCTCCGAAATTGATTCATAGATTGACGTTACTTTTCTACTTCCTAAAAATAAACAAAAGCTTGCATGCAAAACAAGTCCAAAAATTTTTTTTTTACACTTCAAACAAATGGGGGTAAACATACCCAACTTTAAATTATATTATAGGTGGTGATCCTGAAGTCGCCAGCCACACCAGTGATGACATGCAGACTGTCAACACTAGGTCTTATCTAATGGCTATAAAAGTTGCCATGTCAAGTCCCATCATACCACCATATTCAGATCTTGCTATATATGTAAAGAGATCCCTAACCCCCCACTTCCACCCAAAATGTGCTTTCCCCTTTAAGGACATGTCTCGAAACTAAAGAAATTTATTCAGGCCCTTAAGAAGTCCCCATAACCCCTTGCTGTATGTGTCTGTACATTCATCTTGACCTAGTTACTGGTAGGGAGTTTGCAATAAGTTTATATTAGTTATTAGTGTATGTTGACTAATTTTGGGTGTTATTTTTAAGATCTTCAGATTTATAAAATGAAAAGTTGCATTTCACTGATTTACTCTGCTCTGTTTTTCAGGAACTACAGAGCATTTCAATTTTAAAGGACTAGTCAGAATAGGGTAAGTTGAAGCTTTTATGAATAACTGTTGTGAATTTATATTTATTACTGTTGTGAAAGTTATTTTCGTTGCATTTTATCTCTCATTCTCGCTCTTGTTAAAATAATGTTACTCATGTTAAAACTAGATACAAACAATATATATGGCTTCCATGAATTATTTCTTAATTATCATATGAATATTTATAGGTACAAGATAGATGATTTACATGTTGAGAGGAAGTACCGAGTTGACATGAACCTGAGCATTTGTTTAGAGTCCAGTGGTCCCTGTTTGTATGACATGGTTCTCTTTAAGGATACACTGGTACCAAAGATATTGTGTGACTGGGAAGCAGACTTTTCTATTCCAGGTAAAATTAGATCTAAAAAAAGATAAAGATGATTTGATTGATTTGTGCCACCACAAAAAAATTGCAATCATATTCTGCCAAAAACAATTCTTGCCATCTGTAAACTTAATTTACATGAAAGGAGTTGGATGTAAATGGACATAAGAAAATCTTTTATTTGCACAAGAATTGTATATATTCTACTCTTCATCTACCTTTCATAGTTACGTTTTTACAGTGGTAGTAACCTGCAGTTAAGTTGTTCTCTATTTAGCTCATCTGGTCCAAAAGTCCATGCGAGGTATTTTCATAATTTTGCTATCGTCAACATCTTCAGTGTCGTCTGCATCTCATCTGTTATCTTTTCACATTTTAATCCTTTTCTCTAAATTCACTGTGAAAAATAGAAGTGAACTTTGCAGAAACGTTACTTTGTTGGTCTTCAACATTAGTTTTGATTTAGAAATTAAAGATGGGTATTCCAATAATGCTTTCTGATAGGTTGAATTTTCAAAAATCTTCCCAGAAACCACATGTGTGATGGAATGTTGAAATCATAGGAATATTCTTAAAACGACCTTCTAACCTTTTTGTTGGTCTCAAATTCAAGATGGCCACCACTGCAGAGAACGAAGCTTAAAAATAGGACCCTACTGAAAATAATTTAATTATTGCTCTTCCTTTGAACCACTGAAAAATTTGAAAGACATCTTGACTAAAATGTTCCTTGGATGGAAATTTACAAAATGTGTGTTTTTGTTATCAATCAGAAATCCAATACAGGACAAAATTTTAACATAATTCCCCATGGGAAAATGAATAAATATTTTTTCTTGGAAACAAAAACTTATAGCCCAAACTAAAAGTGTGAATAATCATTGAATGGTCAGTAAGAAATATAATTATATGTATCACCACTAGATATACCTTGACATAAAATCCAACAAAACTGACAGCCACAGAATAAGTAAAATATCATGGAAAGTGATATTAAACACCCTTAATCTTAATCTATCTCAAATAAATGTTTTTGACACAGTACATTTTTTCAAAAGTTAAACTTTTGATTTTATGTCATTTTATGTATATTATCACAGATTTTTCTTTGGAGAAGTATATTGAAGCTGCTGGTGAAACACTGGATGATTTAACAGAATCATTTAAACAGAAACTTTACGATGACCTTGGTATTTCTAGTTATCTGAGAAATGATCAGTGTAATATATCGTCAGAAGATTTTACACCACACAATCAGGGATGGAAGTCAGGTTTGTACTTTACAATGACCTTGGTATTTCTAGTTATCTGAGAGATGATCAGTGTAATATATCTTCAGAAGATTTTACACCACACAATCAGGGATGGAAGTCAGGTTTGTACTTTATGATGACCTTGGTATTTCTAGTTATCTAAGAGATGATCAGTGTAATATATCTTCAGAAGATTTTACACCACACTATCAGGGATGGAAGTCAAGTTTGTACTTTATGATGACCTTGGTATTTCTAGTTATCTGAGAAATGATCAGTGTAATAGATCTTCAGAAGATTTTACACCACACTATCAGGGATGGAAGTCAAGTTTGTACTTTATGATGACCTTGGTATTTCTAGTTATCTGAGAGATGATCAGTGTAATATATCTTCAGAAGATTTTACACTGCACTATCAGGGATGGAAGTCAGATTTGTTACACTAATGTCATATCTACAAAAGGAAATTTAAAAAAAATATTTGGTCTTTTAGCTCAAAATTTAAAAAATGAATCCATAACTACTTCATGTAACTCATATATTTGAATTAATTTGTGGCTATTAAACTCAGTATTTTGGTTGAATTATGTCTATCAATATCAAGATTTGGACCCCTGACTACAAGACCATATCTCATCATAGCTACCTTGACAAATTCTGGGCTGCAGGCCTGCATATATTTTGCACTATTGGTTTAAATCTTTGTCTCTAATAACTGTTAAATTATTACAAGATAAGGTACAAAGCAAAAACAAATGTGCAGAAATGTTGAATTAATCTTCTATATAATATTTTTTTTTTAGAAGGAATGGATAGGAAAAAACACTATAATTTAGGGAAAATATATCAATCGATTTGTCTATTCAGTTGTCAATAGGATGAAAAGAAAAACAAACAGAAAGACAATTACTTTATTTCGCAATAAAATGAAGTTTATGATGATCAGGGGTGGCAAGACTGCTGTTCAACTTACTTGACAGATATTAAATTGTACATATACAGTCAAACTTGTTGATGCAGTCACCTCTATTAAGGTTTATGATGATAGGGGGTGGTAAGACTGCTGTTCAACTTACTTGACAGATATTAAATTGTACATATACAGTCAAACTTGTCGATGCAGTCACCTCTATTAAAAGGTCACCCTTTTCTTGTTCTGTCATAGAAAAGTTCTTTTGAATGTAACCTCTTTTAATAGGTCACCTGTCTTATAAGACCCCTTTTCTTTATCCCAAAGATGACCTCTTAATACAGGTTTAACTGTATATGAATTAATGCATTGTAGTCATTCTCTCTTTTCACTCATCACTGATTTATTTTTAGAATGTGACCAAGCTCTAGCATTGCTTGCCTTACCAGATTCTCTCTTGATTTATTTATAGAATGTGACCAAGCTCTAGCATTGCTTACCTTACCAGATTCTCTCTTGATTTATTTATAGAATGTGACCAAGCTCTAGCATTGCTTGCCTTACCAGATTCTCTCTTGATTTATTTTTAGAATGTGACCAAGCTCTAGCATTGCCTGTCTTACCAGATTCTCTTGATTTATTTTTAGAATGTGACCAAGCTCTTGCCTGCCTTACCAGATTCTCTCTTGATTTATTTACAGAATGTGACCAAGCTCTAACATTGCCTGCCTTACCAGATTCTCTTGATTTATTTTTAGAATGTGACCAAGCTCTTGCCTGCCTTACCAGATTCTCTCTAGATTTATTTACAGAATGTGACCAAGCTCTAACATTGCCTGCCTTACCAGAAAATTCTCTCTTTGATTTATTTATAGAATGTGACCAAACTCTAACTCTAACATTGCCTGCCTTACCAGATTCTCTCTTGATTTATTTATAGAATGTGACCAAGCTCTAACATTGCCTGCCTTACCAGATTATCTCTTGATTTATTTTTAGAATGTGACCAAGCTCTAACATTGCCTGCCTTACCAGATTCTCTCTTGATTTATTTTTAGAATGTGACCAAGCTCTATCATTGCCTGCCTTACCAGATTCAGCTGTGTGTATTCTAGAGGACACATGTACAGGTGTAACATGCTGTATCAGTGTAGATTTCCTCCACAAAACATTTTCAGCCTTTGTAGAATTAGATGCATGTAACCATAGTCTGAAATTTGGTATTGAAAAGATTCAAGAGGAAATAAATCTGTTTGACTACAGCTTTGGTAAGTTTTGTTGTTGTATATATATATACAGTGAATCCTGTATAAACCGAACCCTGAACAAACCGCAAACCTGTCTAAACCAGACACCTTCTGAAGTCCATTCATATCAGCTTCAATGCATTTTGATCCTGTGTAAACCGAACACCTGTATAAACCAAACAAATCCTTCAGTCCGAAAAGGGTTCGGTTTAGACAGGTTACACTATATATTAGGGATGTCAAAATTTGTATAAATTGATACGCGAGTACTCGATTACTCGTGGATTTTATGCAAGTGTAATGTACCAATAAAATGTAACTTCAAATCCCTCAAAACGATGAGTCTAAACTACGGAGATTAACTTACTCCCAGCTCAATAAGACCACGACATTTGAGACCATACATATTTAACAAATCTGTATACAAACTGTGAAATCGACCGAAAATATTACTAAGCTTGTTGATATATCGTGGGTATTTCTTTCTATAACAGTATAAGGACAATATACAAGTTTTAAGTATTTAATTAAAGCAAATTAAAATCGACATATTTTATACAAGTGTAGTGTACCAATCAAATGTAACTTCAAACCCCTCAAAGCAATGAGTCTAAGCTATGGAAATTAAAACTACTCCCAGCTCAATAAAACCACAACACTTGAGACAAATTTAACAAATCTGTATACAAACTGTGAAATCGACCAAAAATTGTTACTAAACTTGTTGAAGATCATCATGCATGTATCGTGTGTATTTCTTTACAAGTTTTAATTATTTAATTAAAGCAAATTAGAATCAACATATTTACAAATTGATCATAAATTAGCCTTCGGCAAACAGCTAACAATACACTTGTCCAATCAGTAGGATAACGGAATCAATTGTCCATTAAATCAATCATTACAAAGTAAACAAACTAACAAATGTCGCTTGAATGAGGGTCACTATGGGAGACATCAAGTTTATTCTTATTCAAAAAACATTATCTGGTCGACAATTTCGGGAGAAAGTCTATTGCGCATTTTTGCGATGATCAAACAAGCCGACGAAAATATACACAATGTACATTTTACAGTTTTCCCATCCGACAATCTTTTAAAGTATGACCAAACTGCAGATTTAATAGGAGGCATTTTCAACTTCAGAACAGGACTTGCTATGTTCAGTTAGTACACTTGTATATCATGAATTGTATTCAGTCTAATTATACGCCAAGTGATTATATTGGGGAGATTCTCAAAAGGAAATTTTTACTGGGGGACAGAAATCTTATAAACATGGGGGGAAAAAACGCCGAGTAATCGAATACAAATGTACTCGATACTCGGACCTTCTGAGTGATACTCGAGTACTCGTTGACATCCCTAATATATACAGATATATTGTATGGTTGTCACTTGCTTAGATGTTTGTATAATATACTTTATTTTCCGTGACTGTATAATGAATTCATTCATTATCCTATTCAATATATTAAAAATTGCTGAGTTAGATTGCTGTCAAATTATAATATTAAGTACATATATACCATCTACACACGCTTATACAAATGTCTTATGTCTATCCCTAGATTAAATCCTTACGAGACAAGGTAACACTACGACTATTGAAGCTCTTTTTAATTAAGGAGTGGATGTAGTCGAGTGGTCTAGGGCACTGGACGTAAGGCTAAGCGTATGTAGCTGCAGTGTATCAATGGTGTGAGTTCAAATCCCGTCGAGGGAAGAACAAAAATTTGACAGCTTCAAAATCTAATTCTAACACTGTTTGGTTTAATTTTCAGACGTATATATATATATATGTATTGAAACATCTTTTTGTTATTCATTTGTTTTTAATACATGGATGGTAATATTGTAAAATAATCTAATCAAATCAAATCAAAATTTGAAATGATGTCATTCCATTATCCAGAATTTAAAAATTTACAGAGTTTCTGACAATTGATATAGGTTTTTAGTGGGGTTCGTGTTACTCTATCTTTAGTTTTATATGTATGTTTTGTCGATTGTTGTTTGTCCTTTTGTACTTTTTCTTTTGGCCATTGTGTTGTCTGTTCTTCTTCAATATAAGGATTTTGGTTATCCCTTTGGTATCTTCAAACTCTTCTTATCTTGATGTACAGAAATCACAGAATGCAATAGTGCCTGTAATGTTGAATCGTACGTCTTATGATCAAACTACAGTGGCCCCCTCTTATAAGGCCACTTCCTCCAAAGACCACCTCTCTTTTCTGGCCAAATTTCAGATGCATCTAGATAGTTAAAGGCTACTCTATTGTCCCTCTCGAGAGAGTCTACCCTCAGTAAGGTGACTTATTTTAGAAGGTTGGACTACTGTACTTAAAGACTACTTTATTGTCCCCCTCAAGAGAGGCCACCCCTCTTATAAGGTTATTTCTTATTTCAGAAGGGGTGGTCTTATNGTTCTCTCCGGGTACTCCGGCTTCCTCCACCACTAAAACTGGTCGCCATGATATAGCTGAAATATTGTTGAAAGTGGCGTTAAACACCAAAAATCAAATCAAATCAATCTTAATACATGGATGGTAATATTGTAAAATAATCTAATCAAATCAAATCAAAATTTGAAATGGTGTTATTCCATTATCCAGAATTTAAACATTTACAGAGTTTCTGACAATTGATATAGGTTTTTAGTGGGGTTCGTGTTACTCAATCTTTAGTTTTATATGTAAGTTTTGTCGATTGTTGTTTGTCCTTTTGTACTTTTTCTTTTGGCCATTGTGTTGTTTGTTCTTCTTCGATATAAAGATTCTGGTTATCCCTTTGGTATCTACAAACTCTTCTTATCTTGATGTACAGAAATCCCAGAATGCAATAGTGCCTGCAATGTTGAATCATACGTCTTATGATCAAACTACAGTGGCTCCCTCTTATAAGGCCACTTCCTCCAAAGACCACCTCTCTTTCAGGCCAAATTTCAGATGCATCTAGATAGTTAAAGGCTACTCTATTGTCCCCCTCGAGAGAGTCTACCCTCAGTAAGGTGACTTATTTCAGAAGGGGTGGTCTTGTAAGAGTTGGACTACTGTACTAAAAGACTACTTTATTGTCCCTCTTGAGAGAGGCCACCCTCTTATAAGGTTATTTATTATTTCAGAAGGGGTGGTCTTATAAGAGTGGGACTACTGTACTAAAAGACTACTTTATTGTCCCCCTCAAGAGAGGTCACCCCTCTTATAAGGTTATTTCTTATTTCAGAAGAGGTCGTCTTATAAGAGTGGGACTACATGTACTGTACTAAAAGACTACATGTACTTTATTGTCCCCCTCAAGAGAGGTCACCCCTCTTATAAGGTTATTTCTTATTTCAGAAGGGGTGGTCTTATAAAAGTGGGACTACTGTACTAAAAGACTACTTTATTTTCCCCCTTGAGAGAGGCCACTTCTCTTATAAGGTTATTAGCCGAGTTGCANTTCAAGTGTAGAACATTCTAGTTTAACGAAATCGATAATTATTTTCCAGTACATTTAGTATAAAAAGCTTGTTCACCACGTGTATTGTGAGATATAATATTGCAACCGCCATGTTTTACTACAACCTCGTGCGCATACTCGTGTTCGGTACCCCTCATGTTTGATTGAAAGTTACATAGCTATATTTAGATATTTTGTGATAATAATTTTATAAACGATCCACCCTGTGATTTTTTTTTCAACAACATACATTTTTTATAGTATATAATTTTTTATTATACAATACAATATTGAACTGATTTTCGTTAACACTTCATTCTTCAATCATTGAATATTGATTTTTTTTCGGATGTTGAACATTTTATTCCCGGAATTGCACCCCCTGTTAGTATACTTTTATTGCTTTAATTAAAAAAAAATAACACCAAGAACATCGATAATTTCAGTCTTCTTATTCAGGAAAAAAACCTACAGCAAAATAAAGATATACTGTCAACAAAATCGTCATTTTTATCAAGAATTTTTTTTAGGGATTCTAGATTTTTCAACTTCATCCTTGTATAGGTCGATGTGGACGATAGGTCGAAGCCAGCGTGTTGAGGAAAAAAAATATCGACCTATCGTCCGTAAAATACGGTAGTAAGAATTAAGGATTTCCATTATGTAATCGGGTTTGGACAGGATAATTATAAATGAAATTTATTTGGGCCTGCAGATGAATTTTAAATTTCCAAGGGTGACAGGTGACCTAGGCTGAAAATGAATACCATATAAGCCTTGACATGAGAGTATGTTGGGTTTTTTTCAGATATCAGATTGATGACATAGTGTCTGATAATGAATACCAGATAAGTCTTGACATGAGAGTATGTTTTGAGTCACAGAAAGACTGCTATTTTAGTATGAAGGTGTTTAACAAGTACAGACTACCTAAAGTATTTTGTGACTGGGGAACAGGATTTAACATTCCAGGTAAAAGATTTAGTCAATAACTTTTCAATAAATGTGATTACATTTTTGATATGTTCATTTTCTTGGAGGAAACAATATATAAATGTTGACTGGGTTCTAGGACAACATTTTCTTGGAGGAAACAATATATAAATGTTGACTGGGTTCTAGGACAACATTTTCTTGGAGGAAACAATATATAAATGTTGACTGGTTTCTAGGACAACATTTTCTTGGAGGAAACAATATATAAATGTTGACTGGGTTCTGGAACTACACATGTTTGTTAGAAATGAAGACTGAACAGTCACTTGCTATGTTTGTATGTGCATTATTTTGAAAATATAGAATTAAAAGTCATAACTTAACATTGAGAAAAATTTATTCCAAACAGATTGTTGAGCTATGTTAAGGATTTTCAAACC
>MJUT01037610.1:0-10227 GCA_002080005.1 Gigantidas platifrons
ACTACATGCTTCATACAACTGACATAGACTCAAGCCCCATTATCTACTTCAACTGTTAGGGTGTCCCACCTACCTCAGAGAGGAGACTACATGCCTCATACAACTGACATAGACTCAAGCCCCATTACCTACTTCAACTGTTAGGGTGTCCCACCTACCTCAGAGAGGAGACTACATGCTTCATACAACTGACATAGACTCAAGCCCCATTACCTACTTCAACTGTTAGGGTGTCCCACCTACCTCAGAGAGGAGACTACATGCTTCATACAACTGACATAGACTCAAGCCCCATTATCTACTTCAACTGTTAGGGTGTCCCACCTACCTCAGAGAGGAGACTACATGCTTCATACAACTGACATAGACTCAAGCCCCATTACCTACTTCAACTGTTAGGGTGTCCCATCTACCTCCGAGAGGGGACTACATGGCACTGTGGTTAAGGTCACTGACCTCTAGGTACAACTGACATAGACTCAAGCCCCATTACCTACCTCAACTGTTAGGGTGTCCTATCTACCTCAGAGAGGAGACAGCATAGCACAGTGGTTAAGGTCACTGACTTCTGGGTACAACTGACATAGACTCAAGCCCCATTACCTACCTCAACTGTTAGGGTGTCCCATCTACCTCAGAGAGGAGACAGCATGGCACAGTGGTTAAGGTCACTGACTTCTGGGTACAACTGACATAGACTCAAGCCCCATTACCTACCTCAACTGTTAGGGTGTCCCATCTACCTCAGAGAGTAGACAGCATGGCACAGTGGTTAAGGTCACTGACTTCTGGGTACAACTGACATAGACTCAAGCCTCATTACCCACCTCAACTGTTAGGGTGTCCCACATATCTCAAAGAGGGGACTACATGGCACTGTGGTTAAAGTCACTGATTACAAGCCTATTACAACTGACATAGTCTAAAGCCTCATTACCCACCTCAACTGTTAGTGTTTTCAGACTAGGGTTTTGACCTATCAGGATCAGTTTACTGGGATAATGTGAAGCTTTCTAGTCAGATATTAAAACAATACTTTACTGATTTAAGGTTTAATTATCTGTCCCTTTAACAAGGTTCTGATTGTATTTATTTTGTTCCTTTAAAGAAACAAGTTTTAGATGTGGAAATTCAATAAAGAGTGTCAACAGTTCAATATATATTTGTCTCCCCAGTGTTGATGGCTGATGTCTACCAAGTGCTGATATCTGATGAAATGGTCAAATTAGTTATTGTAGCTATTGATTTATTTGTTTGTATCCCTGATTCATAAATCTGTCGGACAAACAGGCAGATTGAGAAATATTTCATGATTCTAATTTAATTAGAATGGATTAGCCTAATTACTTAGTATTGTATAATCAGTCTGGTGGCTGGGTCGTCCTTGATGGATTTTTCTGATAATTCTCTTACTAAAGTAGAATTACAAGAGATGAAATATATCGATTCAGATGTCGTGTAAATATTAATGTAAATGTGCAGGAATTTGCACACGGCTAGGCCGCCCTTTGTCAGGCAGGTCTGCTGGCAGACTGCTGCACACGGCTAGGCCGCCCTTTGTCAGGCAGGTCTGCTGGCAGACTGTTTTGAAGGGGCAAGCAAATCAACGTGACAGTCGAAGTGAAATATAGTGCATTCAGAACCATTTGTGGGTTTAATTTTATACCTTGGAAAAGGGAAATATTTTTCTATATGGGGTCTTTTTCGCGGAAGGGGAATGTGACTCTTGAAAAAATTTACAACAGTTATTAATAGATTTGACGATGATCAAATGATATGTATATATAGCCTTCCGAAGACAACATCCGTGTCCTTTCCATTTTCATCTTTTTTGTTTCGAAGCCAACATCAACATTCAATTCCCGGAATTCCCTCTTCCATTTACGGACACCTACTGGAGTATTATTCAGGTTTTTTTTCATTATTTGTGTCCAAGTTTGTTTGCCGTTTGTCCTACATCGATACTTTCATTTCATGTTTATTTTTAGGTGGAACATACTTTAAAAGCATGTATTGTTGACATAAATGCATCAGCAGTGAGTTAAGGTTAACAGGTCAAAACCTCTTCGGGATTTTCTAGACTTTTCATTAGATAGTACGTCAAACATTTGAACACGTGTTGTCTAAAGCACTGGTTCCCAATCCTGAACAAAACTATGATGGTCGAGAACTAACAACACTGACAAACCAGTTGAATTGTAACCCCCAGCAGCGTAGGATATAAATAGACTATGTTTTAAAATTTATTCTAAAATTAAAAACAGAAAACACACATTTCGGAACAGGACAAAAGTAGAAAGGTACAATTTTTGTGGGACTTTGTACTGGTGTATCATGTATATATTGTGCTGCTGTTTATCGGTCGCCATTTTTTCTCTATTTTTCAAGAAATACAATTGGTATTAACCATTCGACCTTTGAATTCGTATTTTCATCAGTTTTATCCTCCATAGAGAATCCTTAATGACTACTTTACCCATACAAAACATATGAAATAAAAACTTTAACCCTAGACACTGGGAGGAGGAAAACGGCTTTTCCCACAGGTACCAACACTTGTTGCTGTACAAATAATAAATTACTTGTTATTACCAAAAAATTACATGTTATATTGCAATTCTGGTGATAAGAGGTCATATAACAAAGTAATTAGTTGTAGAAATGATAAGAGATTTTAATATGTAGCAGGCCAATAGCCCTGTGTCTATTGAATTAATAGTCCTTTTATACCTGACAATTATAAAATGATACATCTAAAATCAATATATTGTCTGGTAATAACTTCTAACATGCTAGGTATTATTGTCCTCAAAATCACTTATGCTGCATGTTTGAAACTGTTGACTGAGGCCAGTACAGGGGGAGATCACTGTTGGAGAATATTCCAGATACCATTATTGTATGCCTCCTTCGATAGGCATCAGGAGCTTGGAGTTTTACCCATGTATCTGCTGCATTTGGTTTCTGTTCAATAACTTCATTAACCTTAAGTAAATTATTTGATATTTATGCACAAGGTGAAGGATCATAAAATGCAGGATACGTTTTTATTTTTGATTCATTTTTATGTCCCCGCGACTAAGTGGCTGGGACATATAGTGTTACCCATGTCCATCATTCCGTAATTCCGAAATAAAACCGTTGTCATCACTATTTTTCGCTATGCTTTAAGATATTGACTTGATATTTGGTATGTGGGTGTATAATGATAAGTTACAGATAAAGTTTACGTTTCGTTCTGGTCCAATGATTTTTGGCCGTGTTATGGCCCTTGGACTTTGAGATTTGGCCAAATATTTAGTTGTCACCATTTTTTTCACTATGTTTGGAGATATTGACTTGATTTTTGGTATGAGTGTATAATCATAAGTTACAGATCAACTTTGAAATTTGTTCCGGTTGAATGATTTTTGGCCAACTTACAGCTGTTGGGCTTTGAAATTTGGCCAAATATTTAGTTGTCAACACTTTATATCACTATGATTTGGAATATTGACTTGATTTTTGGTATGAGAGTGTATAATCACATGTTACATATCAACTTTGAAATTCATTCCGGTTGAATGATTTTTGGCCAACTTACAGCCATTGGGCTTTGAAATTTTGCCAAATATTTAGGTTTCCTCACTTTTTTTCACTATGATTTTAGATATTGACTTGATTTTTTGGTGTGTGAGTGTGTAGTGATGACTTACCGATCAAGTTTGAATTTCGTTACAATTGAATGATTTTGGGCAAATTTAAGCACCTTGGACTTTTAACTTTGGCCAAATAAAAAAGGGTGAAACATTTGCGAGCCTCCTTAATATTCACGGCGGGGACATTCGTGTTGTTCCAACACATCTAGTTTTAGCTCATCTGGCCAAAAGCCTAGTGAGCTTCTGCCATCACTTGGTGTCCTTCGTCTGTCGTAACTTTCACATTTATCTCTTCTCCTCTGAAACCATGTAACCAAATTAAGCCAAGCATGGCTGGGATGGTCCTTGGGTGGATCCCTTTCAAAAATGTGCCCTACAGCCCTGCCCTCCATGCAAGGTGGCAACTGTTTCTAAAATTAGAATTTTCTTTAATTGTCTTTTACAGCTTATTATAGGTCAAAATGAGGTCAAATTTTAACTGTAGCTACATGCCAATCCGTAATTCAACATATCTTCCAGGTTTTTCTGTGAAATTTTTCTTTCAGCAAATTATGCATATTTTTTTATAGTTTCATATTATGCATATATCTTAAGAGAAAAAATATCACATTAAAATATTCTGTTCAGAAATTTGAGTTGAAATGATCTTTGACCCAATTTTAAAATTATGCTGAAGTGGCAAAAAGTAAGAATTAGCTGAAACTTTTCTATAGAATTTAAAGTCAAATTGAATACCAGATCAGCAAATGTTTTGAAATTGTTTTCACACTGTTTTTGACCACAGTACACATATGAAGTTCAATTTTGGCTATTATGTCTTCTATGGTTCACAAGTTTTGCCTCTGTTTATTTTCACTGGAAGTGGGTCATCTGTGTCCAATGTTTTTTTTTATGTATAACGAAGTAATTTAGAAAATATAGGAAAGAAGAAAACAAAGAATTGTTTGACAACACATTCTATAACTTTTGGAATAATTCATACTTCATTGCTCATCAATGTTTTTTCAACCGCTGTATAACATTGTGTCAATATGAAGGATTATTAGAACTCAGACCTCATGCCAAGTCTAACTATTATATTTTAGACCTCATGCCAAGTCTAACTATTATATTTTGTAATATTCTAAGAACATCTATAATCATGTTTTTGTTGTAGTTTCTGATGCATGCCTCGACAATTTTATCTGTAAGAAATTATGAATTTATTTGATCAAGAGAAAGTGATATGAAGTCACGTTTAGATACCTGCCAGCTAAAACATATGTTGTTTGTTAAATATCTTAACCATGGGCTAGGAATTGTTTATTTAAACACCTTTCAATATTTCACCTCCAGTTTTTAATGTACTAATTGCTCTTTGTGATGTTAATTGTAAACATACCATGTTCTAAAGACAACAAGGATTATATTTATACCATAAGATAAGACTGTTCTAGTCTGAGAAGAAACTTTCTGTAACAAGCTTCACGATTTTCCATCAGTTGCAATCAGTTTTGAAATTTTCTTACATTTATGTAGAATGTTCACATTTAAGTAGAAATCTTGTATGAATATTAAATTGTGCACAAACAATGAAAGAAACAACAATAGGTTATTTATTTGTCTGAATTGGCAGAAATAACATGTTTTTTTTTTTACTTAACAATGTATTACATTTTTGTATGCTAAGCAAGAATTCCATTGTATTCTGATTGTCAAGTCTATGTCATGAAGATGTTTTTAATACCTTATATTTTTGTAAGCTAAGCAAGAATTCATTGTATTCTGATTGTCAAGTCTATGTCATGAAGATGTTTTTAATACCTTATATTTGTGTAAGCTAAAACCAGAATTCCATTGTATTCTGATTATCAAGTCTAGGTCATGAACATGTTTTTTTAATATTTTTTTTTAAATTATTTTCGCATTCTCTCTTAACCTTGTTCTACGGTTTTGCTGTTTCTATGGACAACAGTGACATTAGTATTTTTATAAAAATATATACAGATTATATTTGATTAGTCATTTTAAATCACAATTTTGTTTAATATAATCCTGGCAGGGAGACTTGTTTTGTACGTCCTGTCTGTATTTTCTGAACTTTCTATTTGACAAATTTGTTTATCTAGATCAATGTCAAGATCATGATGCAGACACATTGAAATTCCTGAGAAAAAAAAATACTGAAATAATAAACAGCTTTATATTGAATTAAAAAAGAAAGTTTTGACTTAAGGCGATAGCTGAGTTTGGTGGTATTACACGGGTATTTTAATGAATTGAAATCAGGACACGTGCATATAAGGGCGATAAAATGGGGCAATATGGTGAAGGAGCACTATATTAATTATTGACCTCTAGTGGTTGTACTTCTATTGACTGTTGTAACACAGGTAACAATTAATTGTTGAGTCCTAAATTTAAATGCCATCTTTATATTTCAGACTTACCTCCACCTTATCCAGGAATTGTACACAAACCACCTCATGCTTTTCGTGCAGAGGATAGGAAGTTCTCAGCTCCGGTGTTAGGTACGAAAGAATATCAAAGTGCTAGAGATAGACAGAATGAAAACAGATTGTCACGATGCGACGAAATGGAAAATATCCCTACATCTGTACAGGAGGAACCAGAAATGGCAGAATTTCATTTATCAGTAAACAGGTAAGAATTGTTCAGAGCAAAACTGGAAGTTCTGAAAGAAATAAACTTAAGATTATCATATACTTACAAAATGTTCAAACCAATAAGTTTCACCTCTCCAGTAGAATTGATCAAACCCATTTTAATTTTTGATACATGGTTAGCAAATTTGATTAAATCACTTGCTTAAGTAATTATATATAAGTAAGGAAGAGTATTTGTATGCCTTTCTTCTTTAACTAAGCACCATACATTATCTATAAAACTCTTTCTTCTTTAACTAAGCACNGTACATTATCTATAAAACTCTGACACATTTCCCTGGTCCCTTGGTGTGTCAGATTAGACAGGTTCTGACATCCTGTACAATCTGACACATTTCCCTGGTCCCTTGGTGTGTCAGATTAGACAGGTTCTGACATCCTGTATAATCTGACACCTTTCCCTGGTCCCTTGGTGTGTCAGGTTAGACAGGTTCTGACATCCTGTACAATCTGACACATTTCCCTGGGGCCTTGGTGTGTCAGATTAGACAGGTTCTGACATCCTGTACAATCTGACACCTTTCCCTGGTCCCTTGGTGTGTCAGATTAGACAGGTTCTGACATCCTGTACAATCTGACACATTTCCCTGGTCCCTTGGTGTGTCAGATTAGACAGGTTCTGACATCCTGTACAATCTGACACATTTCCCTGGTCCCTTGGTGTGTCAGATTAGACAGGTTCCTCTGTAGAAACAGACAGAGGTAAAATTGATACCTCTAACTCACACATGACTGCTCACTTTCCTGACTTGGTACAGACACTTCTATAAATAGTATCCATTGATATAAACCTCTGTAGTATCATCTTCTATAAATAGTATCCATTGATATAAACCTCTGTAGTATCATCTTCTATAAATAGTATCCATTGATATAAACCTCTGTAGTATCATCTTCTACAAATTTGATTTGTTATTATTTACAGAACTGTTAGCGAGAATGACAATTCACTGCTAGAAGATAGGGAGGATTCCCCTCCTCCTCCTCCACCACCTCCCCCTCTAGATGATGACATTCCATTCACTCCACCTAGTTATAGATCACCTCCAAGAGACTTTGAACATGGTACATCTATTTTGTCAGAACATGAAGGACCAAGAAGTAATGTTAGTGTGTTGTCTTCTTCAAGGACAGAAGACTCTGAAGACGATCACAGAAAGAAAGCTAAGGTATCTTTAATGAGGAGGGAGATTACCCTTAAGAAATTTAATTATGCACTGAAATGTTTTAATTCAGACACATGTTGTTGATACATGGTTGACTACATGTAAATATTTTTATTATGAGATTCGTTATATTTAAAGCTACTTATAAAAACGTAGATATCTATTTTGGTGCACAAGACATGTTTCTGTAATAACCTTCATCAGGTACGCTCGGTGCACAAGACATGTTTCTGTAATAACCTTCATCTGGTGTGCTCATGTCAAAAGATTGGACAGCCAAATAATTTAAAGATCTTTGGCTTTAGTAGCAAGAAATCCACAGGGCCTAAACAGGATAGCCAAAAGTAGCTATGGTGACAAATGCCTGAGGGAGGAGAACCATAATTTTGATAATAACTAAGATTACTTAGGAACTATAACATTTCAATAATAGAAATAGAAATACTTTATTAAACCATGTAAGGACCCTTACAATGATTACAATGATTAGAATACATAATACAAATTATATTAGTGATTTACCAGGAGGGAATCAGGCAACCAAGGGAGATAAAAAATTAACCGTGGTATATTATATGGATTATTCCCCTTTGTCCAATATTAGACAACTTAATGAAATGGGTGTGACTGATTCCCTCCTAGGAATGTAGACCTAGCAACTATATAAAATATGTATATAAAAAAAATAACAATAATAAGTAATGCAAGGACTGGACCATGTCTTGAGGAGTTATACATGTAGATATGTATGTATAATATGTATAAAGGTGTTTTCTCTATATATATTATATGTAACACTCACTGTTAACAATTATATGATATGATTTTACACATTATATAATATCAATCTAACATGAAGAACTTCATTCATCAGAAATCTTTTTTGATCTCAATTTAAAGCTTTGAATAAGAAAATGACCTAAATTTTCAACTAAAAATATATCTTCAGTGGTTATTAACCATACAAATTTGGATTTATTATCTAATTTGATGAAATTTTTACTATAATTTTGAATTTTAGTATTCAATTCCTCACGTAAACTATTATAAAAAGCATATTTTATTAGAAAATGAGGTTCATCTTTGATATCATATAATAAGTATATCTAATAAATCTTACATATCCTTTGAACCAATAAGAATCATGATGTATAACAATATGACCAATCATAGCCACTGGTGAAAAAAGAAATTTTACAAAATAATTATGAAAATGGTGGATTAAAAATGATTAATTTGAATGCTTTTATTCTTAGTCTAAAATCAACTTGGATTCGTAGACTTTTTCAAAAGGATAACAAGTGGCAAAATATTTTCATGTCATTTATTGATACCGATAAGTTCTATAATTGTGGATCAGACTATATACGAAAAATACAGTCAAAACTCAAAAATACTTTTTGGAAAGATGTTTTGTTATCATGGGAAAAGGTAATAGAAAAGGAACGAAATTTTAATTGTCATTTTTTCCTTGCTAGCCCAATCTGGTTTAATAATAAGATAATGATTAACAATAAATCTATATTCTATAAGGAATGGTTTGAAAAAGGTGTACGATCTATTAATGACTTAATAAATGAAGATGGAACATACCTAACTTTAGATCAGTTTCAAGAAAAATACAAAATAGTAGTCAATTTTTTTAAATATAATAGTTTAATATCTGCCATAAGACAGGCCAAAAGGTCATTTAATACAGGAGAGAGCAGACTCGTATGTCCTTTTATTCCTTCAATTGTTCAACAACTGTTTAGACATAAAAAAGGTTCAAAAGATATGTATGATATAATCAATAAATGTACAACTACACTGACTGGACAAAAAAAATGGTGTGAAATTTTAGATCAACCAGATTTAGACTGGAAAAAAGTATATAATCTTCCATTTAAAGTTACTAAGAACACAAAATTACAATGGTTACAGTATAGAATCAATCACCATATCTTAGTTACAAACCATTTCCTGTCAAAAGTAAAAATAATTGATAACCCTGACTGTACCTTTTGTCACACCGAATCAGAAACTGTCCAACATCTTATGTGGAATTGTAATTTTGTAAAGACTTTAATAGAAGATGTCAATAGATGGTTTCTTTTTCATAATATTAATATTACTTTTAACAAAACAACTTTCATCTTTGGAGAAACTTCAAGAGTATGTAAAGGAGATCCACATAATATTATTTATCTTTGTATTAAACAATACATCTGTAATACAAGATGTTTTAAAAAGTCTTTGTCTTTCCAAGCATTACAAGAAAAATTGAAAGATATGTATAATATAGAAAAAATGCTAGCCGTTAGAAACAAATATCTTGCCCAATTTATTCAAACATGGAATATGTATAAAGGCGTACTATATTGATCTATTTTACATTATGTTTACTCTATTACATTTGAATAAAACATGAATCTGACAGTCTATTATATCATATTGAAAAAAAAAAAAAAACAACTCACTAATATTAACACCAAAATCACAACTGAAAATTTAGTTTCCCCACTTTCTCCTTAATTAGCTCACCTGACCCGAAGGGTCATGTGAGCTATTGCTATCACTGGTCGTCCGTCGTCCGTCTGTCGTTAGCTTTTGCATTTTAATCAACTCCTCTAAAACCACTGGGCCAATTTGAACCAAACTTTGGTGGAATGGTCCTTGGGTGGTCCCCTTTCAGAATTGTGTCCGACAATCCCCCCCGCCTACCAAGATGGCTGCCGTTACTAAAAATAGAAAATTCAGCAAAAAATCACTTAAAAA
>MJUT01037610.1:31781-41926 GCA_002080005.1 Gigantidas platifrons
ATTTAATATGAGATAGATGTTATCAAGAAGGCAAGCGTTAACAAGATTTAATATGAGACAGATGTTATCAAGAAGGCAAGCGTTAACAAGATTTAATATGAGATAGATGTTATCAAGAAGGCAAGCGTTAACAAGATTTAATATGAGATAGATGTTATCAAGAAGGCAAGCATTTACAACAGTGATAAGCTACAGTCAAACTTGTATACAATAAGGCGGCCATCATGGTCGTAATCGTATGGTAGTTCAGTTGGATTTATGCAATCAGTGCCTATCACCACTAAAGTTGTGAGTTCGAATTATGTCCATGGCAAGGTGTACTCGATACAACATTACGTGATCAAGTTCGACAGGTCAGTGGTTTTCTCCGGGTACTCAGGTTTCCTCCACCAACAAAACTGACCGCCACGATATTACTAAAATATTGTTGAAAGTGGCATTGGTTACACTTGGAATAAAGAAAAAATGACTGCATAAAGCAAATGATTCCATTTTCTTGGTTGGTATGATCTGTAGGATTTGTTCTAATGATGCATATTGTCAATTTATATTTCTAGTTCACAAGAGGAAAAAGATAAATGGATTGAAGATTTAAATGAAGCCATCATCGCAGCTAAAAATAGAATTGACGATAAACTTAAATATGCTAGTCTTAAGTCATCCACAAGTAAGTTTATAGCTAGCGACAAGCTAAATGCATTGTGTACTTGTGTTTTTACCGCCAATAAAACTCAAGGCCAATGATATAAATCATATATCTGAAATATTAGACAGTGGCATTCAACACATAACTCATTATCTGTATGATAAACCAATAATACATATTTTTTTTATAAAATAGTTTACCAAAATATTGTATGTTTTCAATTTTCATAATAGTATTGAATATCTTTCATGTGGTATATAATATTTTGAATATCTTTCATGTGGTATATAATATTTTGAATATCTTTCATGTGGTATATAATATTTTGAAATAGAGTATGCACATTGTAGCAGCTACAAACAGCTTAATTTTATTTTCCCTGCCCAACTTTCTTTACTTTTCCATGACAGTCTGTTGACCCAGCTGTCCCACCCCCTCCAGCATTTCTGTGTAGCTTTTAGTCTGTTGACCCAGCTGTTCCACCCATCCAGCATTTCAGTGTAGCTTTTAGTCTGTTGACCCAGCTGTTCCACCCATCCAGCATTTCAGTGTAGCTTTTAGTCTGTTGACCCAGCTGTTCCACCCATCCAGCATTTCTGTGTAGCTTTTAGTCTGTTGACCCAACTGTTCCGCCCATCCAGCATTTCTGTGTAGCTTTTAGTCTGTTGACCCAGCTGTTCCACCCTTCCAGCATTGCAGTGTAGCTTTTAGTCTGTTGATCCAGCTGTTCCACCCCTCCAGCATTTCTGTGTAGCTTTTAGTCTATTGACCCAGCTGTTCCACCCCTCCAGCATTTCTGTGTAGCTTTTAGTCTATTGATCCAGCTGTTCCACCCCTCCAGTATTTCTGTGTAGCTTTTAGTCTGTTGACCCAGCTGTTCCACCCCTCCAGCATTTCTGTGTAGCTTTTAGTCTGTTGACCCAGCTGTTCCACCCCTCTAGCATTTCTGTGTAGCTTTTAGTCTGTTGACCCAGCTGTTCCACCCCCTCCAGCATTTCAGTGTAGCTTTTAGTCTGTTGACCCAGCTGTTCCACCCCTCCAGCATTTCTGTGTAGCTTTTAGTCTGTTGACCCAGCTGTTCCACCCCTCCAGCATTTTGTGTAGCTTTTAGTCTGTTGATCCAGCTGTTCCACCCCTCCAGCATTTCTGTGTAGCTTTTAGTCTGTTGACCCAGCTGTTCCACCCCCTCCAGCATTTCTGTGTAGCTTTTAACTATTGTTGAAATTGTTTTCATCCTGACTATGTATAGTAGAATGTATATATGACTAGTACTCTTAGCTTTGTTTGTTGAAGTAGAATGTAATGACTAGTACTCTTAGTTTTGTTTGTTGAAGTAGAATGTAATGACTAGTACTCTTAGTTTTGTTTGTTGAAGTAGAATGTATATATGACTAGTACTCTTAGCATTGTTTGTTGAAGTAGAATGTATATATGACTTCAGTACTCTTAGTTTTGTTTGTTGAACTATTTAATTATTGTTTATAGGTTCATCAGAAAATGTTGACAGTGGTGAAACTGCTGAAATGAATGGTCATATACCTGAGAAACAAATACAGCACAGAGCTAATACAACGATGCACGTGTGTTGGCATAGAAACACTAGTGTTAGTCTTAGAGATCATGACAAGTCAGTCAGGGTAAGTCAGTAATAACAAGGAGACTCACCTTTTGTCTTGGTTAACTTAGGGGTGAAGTGAGGGAAAACCCGTGAGACTTCCGCAAGCAAAATGTTAACGTTTCTTTTCCCTGTTACCGCATGTCCCCCTACCTTTCACAAAACAAACATGCTGTACAAGAATTTTAAAAAGGATGCAATCAACAAGTTTGTAATAAAATATTGAACATCAAACCCTGAAGGGGTCAAATTTCAGGACCATAAGTGCTCCTTTTATGTGAATATTGAAGAAATAGTATAATTTTTTGTGAAAAAATACAGATTTACAAAAACTGACAAGGGCGACTAAAACTTTGCCTTTCAGTGGGAATAGGGCAATTTCAATGACATTAGGGACAAAAAAGTTGCCCACTTAACGTTTTGGTGAGCCCTGTTTAATTTTCAACATATTATATCTAATCAAAAATGATATTTATAGAGCAATCAAGGTTTATTTTATTTTTATAGAACCAAATGAGTGGCTATCTATTAAGGAAGTTTAAAAACAGTAATGGCTGGCAAAAACTGTGGGTTGTATTCACTAACTTCTGTTTATTTTTCTACAAAACATATCAGGTAAGAGTATGATATATAGAGAAAGGAATTATTTACAAAATCCAAATTATTGTAAAATGTTTTAATATCTTACATCAATGCAAAAAATATGAAGCCATGTTATAATTTAAAAGGAAAGTTAATATGTGTGCTTACCTCTCAAAAGTTCTGGATGGTGTGCAGCACACCATAGTTATGTGAATGAGTCTCATTTTTAGGTCACTTAGGCCAAAGGGTCATGTGAGGTATGGTCATCACTTTTCATTTGTTGTCAGCATTTTTGTATATAAACCTTAAACATTTCAATCTATTTCTCATGCACTACTGGCCCAATTGAAATCGAACTTGGCATAGATGTAACTTGGATATTCCTCAACATTTTACATGATTTTCATTTCTTTCGTAAATTCAAAATGGCTGATGTGACCAATTATGTTTTCTTATTGGCTTGAATTTCAGAAACCTTCTCTGAAGGTGCATATGTGAGGGAATTGTTCCATGACAGAGATGTTCCTTATATGACCCTCGAAAAAGTTTGGGTTTTTTTGTCAATTGGAAATTCAACAAGTCAATTTAATCATAGTATCATATGAGGAATATGTTTTAAAATGACTCTTATCTTAAATCTCCAAACTATTTGACAATAAGCAAGGCTGGAATATTCCTTGGATTGGTCATTTACAAAATGAGTCCGTCACTGCAGGATATAGTTTTAACATATAGGAAGATGGAAAGTAATTTTTCTCAGATACTATAAAGAGATTGAATCGAAACAATGCATAAATAATCATTGGATTGTCATTTAGATTTTTTGTTTGGTCAGAAATCCAAGTTAGCTGTCATCACATGACATTGATTAACTATGGGAATATGAATAAAAAGGTTTTTTTCAAGAACGTCAAACTTTCCTGATCTCAAATGTTCATGAAAAAGCAAGTGAGTGATACAGGCTCAGGTGAGCCTCTAGTTTTAATGATTTTTGTCTTCAATTTGTCAAACTATATTGTTTTAAGACAAACAGTAATATTTTAGTATAAATGTCAAGATGTTTAAAGAAACCTTGGCAAACATCAATTAATTATAAATAAATATTTCAGGATGATTTCCCCTTGGCGAGCCTCCCATTACTGGGTTATGCAGTAAACACACCTGATGATGAAGATGGCATACACAAGGATCATGTGTTTAAATTACAGTTTAAAAACCATGTATATTTCTTTAGGGCAGAAAGTGAATATACTTTTGAAAGGTAAACCAAACATACGTCTTTTGAAGTCATCACAACTTGACTAATATATTTTAATTGATCACTGTACAGCTCGTTGGATCGTGGGTTCCAGTCCCAGTCGAGTTAAACCAAAGACTATATAATTGGTATTTGTTGCTTCTCCACGGATCATACAGTATTACAGAGTAAGAGCAATGACTGGTAGGCTAGGAATAATGTGTCTACAACATGTCTACCCACGGCCAGTTGTTCAGCATTACAACATGTCTACCCACGGCCAGTTGTTCAGCATTAAAACATGTCTACCCACGGCCAGTTGTTCAGCATTATAAACATGTTGTTCCAGTACAAAGTGGACATCGTCATCATCTAATTGACACGTTACATATTCTCTTTATGATATAAGCTGAAACATTGATCACTTGGCATTAAACAGCATTCACTCAATCACTCTTAATTGATCTAATGTTTGTGTTATAATATTTTCATCAATATTTCACTGATATAATAACTACCAATTATTATGATGAAGGAATCAAGAGTTCACCAAGACAATTCATCAGTACAGTGTATTAGGTTTAGGAAAATTGTCATCCTTGATTATAGTCCTCAAATCAACCAAAACACAACTGAAATATTGTTGAACATTAGTGTTTAATACTGTTATTTACCTACCTACATCAAACATATGCCAATGTTTTGGCTCTTGATTAGCAGGTATTTATGTTAGACAGGTAATCAGACCTGATTTGTTTCCACTTTAAAGCAGAATTCCACTTTTTTAATTCCGGATTTTACCGTTGTGATTCCTTTTATATAGTATATTCAATACTTCAATACTTCCACTTTGCCGATTTCCGCTTTTTGTTGGCTTCGTAAAATCAGGTCTGGGTAATGCTAAACTGCATGACTTTTAACCAAAAACAATTTAACTGCAGGACTTTAGTAATTAATGTTGTGTTTACAGACTTTTATAAATTCTGTTTAGACAAGTTTTCTTTTAGAAAGTAGAGTTAAGCATTAATTATTTAACTATTTGATCTTGTTATAGATGGATGGAGGTTATTAGCAGTGCGACAAACAGTGCTAGAAGAATCAGATTGTTTAGTAGACTGGACAGTCAACAAGCTTCATAGGAGTTGCTCAACTTTAACCTTTAACCTTTTATCATTATCCATAGAATGGTTGTATTTCTACAAAACTTGGATTGTTTAATGAAATTCAGAAATATTGGACCTGATTTTTCTTCTTTTTAAATTACACATAATAAATATGATATCTAATGATAGTAATCAGACAGATTGGTTTTAATGTTCTTTAATTATTATTATATAGATACATGTATGTGTCAGGACATGTAATTCTCTTTCTACAAGTTAGAACTTTGCAACACAAATGCTTTGATAGTTGGAAATATATAAATTTGTTAGGTTACTAGAAAACAGACTTTACATACATTTTTACAAATATTTTATTCTTATTAATGTGTCCTATTTTTTTTTTTTTAAATGTTCATCTTTTCATTGGACGTTAAAACAGGGGTCTAGAGGAGTGGTCCATGTTATTGTGATTATTAAGATTGTTGGTCCTCACTCTTCCACTTTCTTGTAGTGAAAATTGTATTAACATTGAAATCTGTTGTGAAAGATCACTCCTTCTACGAACAAATTTGGTGTTTCAAGATTAAAAACAGAATTTTATACAATTTAAAATGGTCTCTATAGACAGGTTTTATGGTAATGTTAAGATACTAAGATATTCATCAATCATAATTTATTGATTTATTTACCAGCTCAACTTTAAAGAAAATGATGGCTGAATCACTATTACAACATGTTAGTTACATATTTGATAATCCCATTTTGAGCCCCACAGAGCCAGTTATGTAATAAGTGCCTTACAAACAAAAGTATTTTGTATTATTAATGATTTTTTTTCCATTACTTTTGTTGCAGCTTAAGCTTATTAATTTTGGCAGCTTTAATATTTTTCGATCTTCTGTTTGAAGTTTAGTGTGATTTTTTTAGTGAAGGATATGAGACAGCTGCTTTAAGTAGAATAAACATTTTAAACAAGACATATTTTTAGTATTGATAAAAAAATTTGTCATTAAACAGAACATTATTTTTCTCCAATATTGAATTATTTGTTGGAATGGCCGATTTTGTTTTATACCTAATAAAATGAACCTAGTCGTTTTGTTAATACCCAAGTGCATTTTATTTTTGTTTTCCCTATTTTTGGTGACTTACTATTTCAGAAGAAAACAAATATAAAGTAATTAGAATAGGGTTTGGTACTTATCATATGTTTACTTAATGGATTTGAAGAAGTAATTTCAAAATACATCAAAAATAAGAAAGTGTAGCAAAATTTGAAAATACATTTTGACTTCTTGACTATAAATTGTGTTGTACATGTATTAATTTTAAATAGGTTTGATTGTAAATAATGTTAGCAATAATATTGTTAAATCTATGATAGCACTGCGTAGCAGAAAACTTGCCCTATGACTGTATTTCTGTGTTGTTATTTATATATCATGTGTTGCACATTGTAAAGAAGACTACCTGTACTGATCAGATTGTATTATAAACATAAGGTGTTGTGTTGTCTATGTCACACTATTATTAAAATCTAAACTCTTTTTACATCGTAATAGAATTTAACCAGATTTTACCACTTTCCTTCTGATGGGATTATCCTATATTATTTTTTGGGATTCCACATATCCATTTCAACATTACGGGAAATAATGAATGTACTTGGGTTTTTTTTTAACATAATACACATTACTACAATATCTCATGTCCTGAAATTTACAGTCAGTCAAGACTGGGTTTTAATTTACGTATTCTAATATCTTTTAAGCATGGTAAAACAGAGACTATGCATTGAGATCTTTTAACATAATTTATTTACATGAAAGTTATTAGCATTTTACATTATATGTAGATGTCTTTTATATTCATATATATAGAAATTTTAACTCAATCTAGAGGGATTGTATTTTATATAACATACATAGAAATTTAAAACTCAATCTAGAGGGATTGTATTTTATATAACATACATAGAAATTTAAAACTCAATCTAGAGGGATTGTATTTTATATAACATACAGAGAAATTTAAAACTCAATCTAGAGGGATTGTATTTTATATAACATACATAGAAATTTAAAACTCAATCTAGAGGGATTGTATTTTATAAACATACATAGAAATTTAAAACTCAATCTAGAGGGATTGTATTTTATATACCATACATAGAAATTAAAAGACAGTCCAAAGGGGTTGTATTTTAGTTATATATCCATTGTGTTTTCCTCAATGTAGAATTCCTATAAACACACAATAATTTGTGTAGTTTAAACCAATATATTCCACACATGTATGTATGTACAGTATAAAGAAAGCAATGTTTATATACAAAGACAAATTGTTTTATTTGTTTAATTTACACAATTATTTAATATTATATTTATTTAATTGATATAATACAGCTTTATAATTTGGAGATTTTTATATTTTACTTAGATTGTGATTTTTTCTATTGGGAATATGGTTGCTTAGCAACATATTTGTCTCTATTTATTTCTCTTGTAAAAATATTTTCCAGTACACCAACTATTTATTTAAAATTCAAATTAGTATTGATGGGTGTGCAATAAAGCTAAAATTTAAATAAAAACACTTAGAGTACAAGTTGAAATACAATTTTGAAAATTTAGGAAATATTGAGAGAAAAAAGTGTGACATTGTTTTGATTATAAAGTTATAAATAATGTGTACTTAATTGATGGGCATAATTAAATCATGTAGAATTTTTGATAGAATTTTATAGGTGTACATATGTCAGAATAAGAATATAATGCATAATTGATAATTTTGTATCCATACCTGAATGTCCATTTTAAAATTATGTTTACTTTTTTAAAGTGGAAGCTTTTTATCAGATTTAAGAATAAACTTTTATCATCACTGATGTTTTTTTTAATAAAAAAAAAAGAAAAAAAGAGGAAATATTATTCAGCAGTTATATTATACTGATAGAGCATTTGAACATATCAACATATTGATTTTATAGATTCATACCTAAACTATTTTGGAATACCTCAATTTTAATGTTTGTTCATTCATTCATCTAGAGTCTTCACACAATTTTATTTTTGTGTATGTTTTTATAATAAGATAAGTTATTTTAATTATTTTTCACTCTGAATTAAAGGTCATGTTTGACTCTCAACATTAAATGTATCACAGTTTAGAAACTAGGTCAAATCATGTTGATAAATTTAATGAAAAGTTACAATATAAACTGTACTATAATCTTTTTGTTTTACAATGCAATATTGATTTAACATAAAAAATAAACAAGATTCCAAATAAGAAATTACTTTGAGTCAAAAAATGAAACTCAAGATAAAAAAATATACACACCAGGAAGTTGTTATGATTTTTATATACAAAATTATTTCGGAAAATCTTGCATTGAAATAATTTGTGTTAAGATTTAATTTGTAATCCTAACAGGATGCTTAATTTAAACAATATTTATTTCGAAAATAATCAGACAATACAGTACATCAAACATAGTAATTACATACAGGATTCAGAAACAAGCAATTATGGATGATTGATTGTTTTGTTGTATTTTTTCTTCTTTTTTTGTGATTAAGGCTATACATGACTTTTGCATAAATACTTTAAATTGATAAAATATTTATTAAATGAAACAGAATAATAATAAGTGTTATCTAAGGAGATGATAACTAATTAAGCTGAACTTTTTTTCTTTACAAATACATTCAGTTTTTACATTTGTGCCGCGAGTAGTTATGCTACGAGTGTTTGACTCAACTTTCAACAATATTTCGGTTATATCATGACAGTTATTGGTGAAGGAAATCAGAATATCCACAGAAAATCATTGACATTCCGCAAGTCACTGACAAACTTTTACAAAACTGATGTATATCTGACAGACAAGTAATTGATCTGGTTATGAGTATATCTAGATACCTCAGAAAACTAGCACTCTGTTAAACATATGTAGAACCAAATGAGATCAACAAATTCAGTCTTCTTCAAGCAGATAAATGTGTTGTGTTATTTTAATACAAACTTTTATATGAAAAACGGTTCTTAAATTTTACTTCTTATTTCATACTTGAAAAATGATAAATTCCTATCTCATACACTGCTATGAGAATATGTTAATTTTTGTCACCATAATGATACCAGAGGTTAAAAATGATAAATTCCTATCTCATACGCTGCTATGAGAATATGTTAATTTTTGTCACCATAATGATACCAGAGGTTAAAAATGATAAATTCCTATCTCATACACTGCTATGAGAGTATGTTAATTTTTGTTCCATAATTGATACCAGAGGTTAAAAATGATAAATGCCTATCTCATACACTGCTATGAGAATATGTTAATTTTTGTCACCATAATGATACCAGAGGTTAAAAATGATAAATTCCTATCTCATACACTGCTATGAGAGTATGTTAATTTTTGTTCCATAATTGATACCAGAGGTTAAAAATATTGGTAAATTATGTACAATTGACCAATGATACGACATCAGTTTTAATACTAGTGTACTGGTTGTGCATTGATATGAAATCATACTACCCACAAATCTTCTTTATTCAGAAGTAGCCTATTAAAGACTTGGATTCTCTGTAGACAATATAAAAACTGACATAATTTGACAGTATTAGATATACTACTGTTACAGGAGAAGACATAGATATTTGGTGCTTATAAAATGTATATAAGAGTCATAACATTGTACATTTATCATAAATAAAGAAAAACACATCGTCAAATCTTATTGTGTGTTTGAGTTGTTACTTAAGTTCACATTTATTATCTTAATTAGGAATGGTCTTGGTGGTGAAATGTTTAATAACGATTATCTTAATTAGGAATGGTCTTGGTGGTGAAATGTTTAATAACGATTATCTTAATTAGGAATGGTCTTGGTGGTGAAATGTTTAATAACGATTATCTTAATTAGGAATGGTCTTGGTGGTGAAATGTTT
>MJUT01037610.1:44408-54611 GCA_002080005.1 Gigantidas platifrons
TTTCCAAATTATAACTTGTGAACAAAAAGTCAGATTGAAACTAGGTTTGGTATGTAAGTGTATCTCATGAATATCTAGGTCAAATTCGATAATGATGATTTTTCGACAAATCTAACCAGAGTTACTCCCCTTTTTTTACTTCAAAATGGTCCTTGGGTGGTCCCCTTTCAGAATTATGAGTGATACAGGCTCACCTGACCATCTAGTTTACAGTAGTTTCAAAATTTAATCTTACGATATAACCTTGGCGTCGGGGGACCAGTGGCCAACGGCCTTTTATTTTTCTTCGAGTTGTGTTGAGACCTTGCTGTCTTATGTCAACAGATTTCCTCTATCTCCCATGGTTTCTGAGATAAACTCGACCAAAAGGGACCAGGGCCGTTGTGGCCATAATCATATGGTAGTTGGATTTACAACTACCTATGCAATCAGTGCCTATCTTTACTGATGTTGTGAGTTCCAATCTCGTTCAGGGCAAGGTGTACAACATTATGTGATAAAGTTTGTCAGTGACTTGTGACAGGTCGGTGGTTTTCTCAGGGTCCTCTGGTTTCCTCCACGAATAAAACTGACTGCCACGATATAACTGAAATATTGTTGAAAGTGGCATTAAACACCATCAAACAAACAAACCAAAAGGGACCAAAAAGTGTCGAAGTCCAAATATCAGTTGAGTTTATTTTGATATCAGATTCAGTACTTTCAGTGCTATTATTTATAGCTGGGTATTAGAAATAACAAAATATTCTGTTTTACCAACTTGAAATAAATATTACTTGACTTTACAAATATACAGACATGGGATAACTTGATCCATTACTTGTATAAGTTAATATACAGACATGGGATAACTTGATCCACTGCTTGTATAAGTTAATATACAGACATGGGATAACTTGATCCACTACTTGTATAAGTTAATATACAGACATGGGATAACTTGATCCACTGCTTGTATAAGTTAATTAATATTAATGATGAAAGAAAACTACAAAAATATATCATTTATTAATTAATCAGTCTTTAAAAGTGCATAATTGTCTTTAATTATTTACATAAGTATTCATAACTTTATTCAGTGCATCAAAAATGATGTACTAACAAGCCATGTAAGAACCATACTTAAATATTTACATCAATTTATAAATATGTACTGAAACTTGGTTCTTTATCTATAGCAAGTCTAACTTAAATTCTGGAGAAAGATATGATCATTTCACAATAATAAAAACTTCAGTATTTGTGTTACTTTTCTCTCACAAATATAGGAAGGCTACTAATCTTTATGAATTCTGATAAATAGCAGAAGATAAACATTTGGTCTAATTCATCAGACGTCAAAACCTAATGCATGATGGGTATAAAAACTCAACCATAACAAGAATATATCACAATGCATATAAATTGTCTATCATATTAAAACAGACACACAAATTATTAAATTATAAATTATTATACAATTAAATTATATTAAACAGAATAATGTCCCATCATTTCTTTGGTTTGTATGCTTTCAATTTCAGAAATGAAGAAAATCCAAATATAAAAGTTTGAATTGTCCATTTAATTGTTGTAACTGTATTTAATCTTCTTTCTCTGAAAAAAAGTTTGTAGATTGTTAAAAAAGAATTTCATTCTCCAAAACTTATTACTATCAAGTTTGAAATGCATTGATAACATACATTGATAATATAAATGTTCATAAGTTGTATTTATCGGTAATTTGTTACAGTTTCCTTTGATCTTTACTACCCGATAAATTTAGTAACAACGTTCAGTTGACCACCGACTCGTGATGCAAGAAATTATCAGCTGTTGGTCATTTGTCATGCGTGGTCTAACATGACGTCACTAAACCTTTCATTAACAAAAAAGGTCAAAACACAACAAAAAAATCACAAAGCTGTGTTAAAATTGTGAAATTACCGATAAACAAATTATTAGTATTTTTTTTCGCTCGACAACGATTATCAGGTCCATATAAGATTCACTCTTCGAGCTCATCTGATATGGACCTGATAATCCTTGTCATGCGAAATAAATATTAATAATTAATATATATTACATATAAATGTAAACAGAAATATTATCGATCTCTAATAACTCCAAAATGTTCTTTGTAAACTAATTATTCATGTTTCTTGGAGTAATATTTATCACTTCAACTTCAAGGCTAACAGAACGTTTAAATTTCAACTTGAAGTCTTAATAATTAATGCACATTTTTTTGGTGCAGCAATCAATTAAATCACTTGAACATGTAGTTACCTCTGATTGTATAATTGAGTGTTATCTTTGTACCAATGAGGCTTATTATTTATACATAAATGAGCTACTAATGACATTTGAGCAATTTCCATTTTCACTACAATATTTCTGACAGTATATATATACAATGTAGCTAGCTACATTTTAATAAATTGATCATTTTGAAAAAACTTTACGAAATTAAGTAAAATTGTATCTTTCACTTTCACTTTTCTCCCATTTATGGATATGTGTCCATGTTCTACATTCTGATGAACAGGATCCAAGTCAAAGATATTATAGGATTAAACGCTTCTTTTCAGGAGTTCATGCATGTGTAAATGGTGCCGATGCAATCACAAAATGAATAAATGTTCGAAGGACGTTTATGTAAAGTTTGTGAGTGTATCGGCACCGTTTACACATGCATGAACTCCTGAAAAGAAGCGTTTAATACTTATAATTCTTCCAAGTGAATAGTTTCCCTATTTTGATTATTAAACTGATTTTCAGGCTCATTTTCAATCGGCGGCTGCCATATTGTTTATACTGGTTATACAAAAAAGTTCATCGAGTTATGAACGGATCAAAAACGAAAAAGTTCATCGAGTTATGAACGAATCAAAAAAACACACGTGACAGTGCTCTTGTCCAATCAAAATGCACGAAAACGATATACATTGTACATTAATTCTACAAGAATTATAAATACTCATACAAATAGCTCCATTTAAATTCTGAGGAACAGGAACCAAGTCAAAGATATAAATACTCATACAAATTGTTCCATTTACAGGTATACAAGTGCTAGGCTGCTATTAATATTGTGCCATTTACATAGATCTTATATAATACTACTCTCTAACTAGCTGAAAATCAATTCTAAAAGGTCTTGTAAACCCAGTTCATTAGGAGTGGATCTTGATGTCAATTTCTCAAGATCCATCCTTTTTAGCTCATCTGGTCGAAAGTCCATATGAGCTTTTTCCATCAATTGGCATCTGTTGTCCGTTTAGCTTTTATATTTTAATCTTGGCCAACCGCTTGGTCAAATAAACCCAATTTGGTTTGAAACATTTATGGAAGATCCTCTATAAATATTGCTTAATTCATACCGATCTGTTAACAAACATGGCCGCCATAGGCAATTCTTGTTTCTGATTGGTCCATTTCTAAAAATCATCTCCTCTGAAACAGCTTGACCAAATGAACCGAAACTTGGTAGGAAGCATCTATGAAAGGTCCTCTATAAGATGTCCTGATTTCATCCTCATCATACAACTAATATGGTCACTATAGGCAGTTCTTGTTTGTGATTGGCAAATTAAAAAAAAATCTTCTCTAAAATTATTTGGTCAAATTAACTGAAACCTGCATAAAGTTTCCCCAAAACAAAATGACAGGTGAGCGACTCAGCCTCTATTTTTATATATCCTGTATCCATGAATGTACATTGTTTATTTTAAATGTAGATATATAATAACTCTAGTTTTAACTTTAATGTTAATTTACCTGGCTAAATGTACTGTGTAGACAGATTCTGCTGCATGTATTAACACTGTAAATATAAATCTGGAAAAAAAAGTTCCTAAATGATATAATACATTAAAACTAAGGTCAGTCTGGCTCCCCGACATAGGTAGCCATACCTGATTTAGTTTTATACATCAGAAGTCAAATATTAATATATACTTAGAATCTATTACAATATAGTATCAACGATTGACAATATACTTAGAATCTATTACAATATAGTATCAACGATTGACAATATAATAATAATAATAATACACAATTTATATAGCACTATATATAATAGATAAAAAATTACTCTAAGCGCTTAACATAGTTTAAAAAGAACAAAGACTACAAAAATTACATGCAAAATATTTTTTTTTTTACATAAACCTATAAAACTTACAAGAAACGAAACATGAAGCAATAAAACTAAAATTATAAAAGAGGAAGAAAGTGATATCGAAGCTCTTAACTAAAAGTGATAAAAGTATGAAATGTGTTTAAACAACGCGTCTATAATTAAAAAATTAAAAGTTTTCCCCCAAGAATTAAAACATACGTGACTCATATAGAATATAAAAATACATCGTTACTGCACACCATCAATTAGATAAAATCAACATAGGCAAGTCTAAAAAGATATGTTTTCAGTTGTTTCTTGAAAATTCCCATTGATTGTTCATGTCGGATGCTGCTTGGGAGATTGTTCATGTCGGATGCTGCTTGGGAGATTGTTCCACAGTGTAGATGCTGCCCTGTCAAATTGCCTCTCACCGAATGTCTTTGAGTGCACTCTGGGTTTTGATAGCAGCATGGAATTTTTTCGAGCGAAGTGATCTTGTTGGAACATGAATTTTTAACAATTTCTGGAGATAAACAGGAGCACGCTCAGTCAGAACTTTGAAAGTGTATAAAAGCAACTTGTACTGACACCTGTATTTAATTGGAAGCCAGTGTAAAGCCATTAGCTCGGGTGTAATATGGTCGTACTTTCTTTTTCGGGTGATAAGTCTCGCCGCGGTGTTCTGGACCCTTTGAATTTTCGAAAGAACATTGTTGTTGATACCATAAAGAATAGCGTTTCCATAGTCTATACGAGATGTAACCAGAGTTGCAACTAGTGTCTTACATGCGCTTTCTGATAAGTACGGTCTAATACGTCCTATAGTGCGAATTTGGGCAAAACACGATATACATGTACTTAGAATCTATTACAATATAGTATCAACGATTGACAATATACTTAGAATCTATTACAATATAGTATCAACGATTGACAATATACTTAGAATCTATTACAATATAGTATCAACGATTGACAATATACATGTACTTAGAATCTATTACAATATAGTATCAACGATTGACAATATACTTAGAATCTATTACAATATAGTATCAATGATTGGATATATGGAAGGATGCATATTACACATTTGTACAATAATTACGTTAGCTGGTTAAAGACTGCCATCTTTTGTTGTTTTCACCCTGGACCAGGACCTTTATATCAGTAATTACATAAATACAATGATCTGAGTTTTTTTTCAGTTTATAAAAATTATAGTGAGTTAATCAGAAGACTGTATTATGTCATCTGCAGTAAGACACCATTTGAAGCAAAAATACCTTGTGCTAAAATAACTGATGTGTGTGCAAATATCAAAGCATAACTAGGAATTGTAATGTAAAATAATTTATTTTGTAGTATTTAAACAAAATTGTTGATGACCGACCTGGAGAAGACCCCTCTTCATAAGAAATGCTATCTGTATAATTGTGAAAACATGACAAACTTTGATGACCTCTAGACAGGAGGGTTATACATATACTTTATTTCTATACGACAGTTTACTATGTTTTACTGTAATGTATCTATATTTCCAGGATTCTTTTATAACCACATTTAAAATCTTACAATGTAAAGATTCCAGTTGGATAAGTTTCTCCAAAGTATGTCCCAAACCTGCCTACTGGTCCTAAAAATGTTGGTATAGACTTTGGACTGAATGTTGAAGCCTGAAAAAAAAATTGATAGACTTTATAATATAAAAACTATACATTGTATCTGACTGTTTCAAAGAATTTTTATCAGTTACATGTATGTCTCAACAAACAAAAAATGAACAGAAATACCCATGTCCTAGGTCATTTTTTTGAAAACAGAGATGGGGTTTATTAATACCATATGCACATTTCGGTCTTTTGATGTACCATCTTTTCTATGAGATAAGTATAAAAATATAGAATCAACTTCGGACAACTCTGCAAATTCCAACACATTGTAGAAAAACAGTCTACATATCCCTAGTACGATCAGTTATGGAGTATGGAGCAACAATCTGGAACCCATATCTCAAGGGGGCATTGACAAATTAGAGAAGATACAAAACCGATCTATACGTTTCATTAAAAGGGATTACAGAAGCAGAGAAAGGGGGTGTATAACGAAAATGAGAAAAGAACTAGAGCTAAAAACACTGGAAGAAAGACGATAAAGCCTCCGTCTCATTTTAATGTACAAGGTGGTTAAGGGGTTGGTGCCAGCTCTACTAACTGACGCTTTTGTCACATTCAGTAAGAGTAAAAGGCAAATAAAACCAAAGACATTTGGGGATTGTGTAACCATCAACCCTGCCGAAAAACACAAAACTAATACGGTAACACAAAGTGCCTGAACATCCCAAATAGTAAGACAGCTAAAAACCAGAACAGCTTCTTCGTGGACACCGTCATACGTTGGAACCATCTACCAGACACAGTTGCATGTGCAAAGTACATTGAGGCATTCAAGACCGCCCCAGCGGACCAGCTCCAATAAATCCGGGCGCCTCTCTCTACCGTTGTATAAAAACCGTTCCGGGAACTACAACGTATTCAATACAGACAGACAGACAGACAGTCGAGGGATAAAAAATAATGCGTAACAAGCAAGTAGACTGCAAAATCATGCCGTACTAGTACCGTTAGTAAATAAAGTCCAAATCCAATAGTAGCAACCCAAAATGGTTTTGGATATCTGAAATAGTTGTCACTCATCCTGAATCTGATGTGGGTTGTTCAATGCTCGTCTGCCATTTATAGATCACATGACATCTTAAAATCTGATTAAGCTAAACCCCACACTGTTACTTTAAAGCAATAACGTCCCACAATTTACCACAAATGTTGACGCTATCTTTTTTTCTATTAGCTCACCTGACCCAAAGGTCATGTGAGCTATTGCCATCACTTTTCGTCCGTCGTCTGTCGTCCGTCCGTCAACATTTCACATTTTAATCTTCTCCTCAGAAACTACTGGGCCAATACGTCGGTTCCGGTGTCGTAAAATTTTTAGCTACCCATGAAAATTAGCTACTTGTAGCATAAACTTGTAGGATTTGTCTCCCTTATTATGTTTACCAAAATACAAATTGTGTAATCCCAATGGAGGGACAAAATGAAAAACTGCATGTACATAAACAGGAAAAGAGTTACTGATTGACAAAGAGAGACACATAGATCTACACAATATAAAATAAAATAAACAATAGATATTAGTGGTGTTCATAGTTGAAAAACAAGATGCTTACCTATATGGCTGTATAGCATGTGATTAAGTTACAAACTATCTTTTTTTTTTTCAATTTACCATCGCGATGCATCATTTTTACAGCTATTAAAAAATAGATTGGTGTACTATTTATGGTAGAATTTAATATTTATTTGATGTTCAAACTATACATATAATATTCTTTATTTTAATAAGATCATATCTGATAATGGAAATTCATTTGTTCCAAGTCCGAATTCAAATTTCGTGATAAAGCGTATTTTAATTGTATTATATATACTTATTGTATATATTATTAATTATTAATCACACTTTTATTATTGCTAACCATGTTACCCTCTTGAAATAAAGAAATTAAGTCAGTTTACTTACTTATTGACACTAACTTCTGAATTCAAGAAATAAATAAATTTATGTGGCATATTTTTTTAATAATGAAAGTTGGGAACTTTATTTATTACAATACAATATACATGTACTGTATATTCAATTTTGTTTAAATGAAAGCGGCCAATTCAAGGGTGAGACTCAAATGTTTGCCACGTATGTATATGTAGGTAAAATTGTTGAAACATTGCTCAGACATTTAAATAAAATCTTCATTTAGGCATCATTATAAAGATGCATGTCTGTTTAATTAAAGATCCGAAGTGTAGGACTAAATATATATCTGTCAAGATTTTGTGCATAATAATGCACACTATTGGCTATATTTCCCAGTTCACCCTCAATTTTTAGTAAGGTTCGTGTTACTCGATCTTTAGTTTTATGTGTATGCTTTGTAGATTGTTGTTTGTCCTTTGTCTTTTAACCGTTGTGTTGTCTGACCTTTTTCGATTTATGGATTCTGATTACCCCTTTGGTATCATCAAACTCATCATATTAGCGTGTTCTTGTTTTCTTGTCTCTGTTCCATATAATTCTCTTAAGTATACATTAGTTTTAATATACGCAATGTGATAAAATACAGAAAGTATATATATCACATCGTCATTTTACATATTTTAAGTTATTTTTTGCCAAAATCCATTGTAAAAATTACTTATCTACCATCACAAAACACTATTTAGACTGGTAACAATTCACTTGAATCATTTATAGTTACAGATTAGAATTAAAGAACTGGTAGCTATTAGATTAATTTCAATTCGAAACTGAAACTATTTGGACACTCTTGATGACAATTTCTTATTTGGATTTTGTAAAAATAGAACCCTAAATTTCCAACAGAATGTGGAAGATGGCAAAATATAAATTTGCTTATATACATGTACTCAGAAAGTCGCTTTTTATGTCGCTTTTTATGTCTCTTCAAAGACTGGTTGGCGCGGAATCAGGTTAATGTGTCCGAGTGGAGCGACATGTATCCGCGGACTGTTGCTTCCGTTAGCTAACACTATGAAAAAAAATAAGCGTGTTGGTCTAGAAAAAAACAGACATCATCATCATCTCATTGCAAATTAACTTCAGGTCTCGCCATGATAGCTATAAAATTGTTGAGTTGGCGTTAAGCAACAATCGCTCACTCACTAAAGCTGTTACGTACAGTTTTTATATTTCCCGACAATGTACGTATATTGTGTTTATTCTGCAATGTCTTATAGTAAAAAAAAAACAACTTCCAAATTGTCTAAAAAGAGCAGAAACAGACGTCGTTCTAAGCGTTTTAGACGTCCTCGCTTATATTGTAAGTTTATCGGCGTCGCTCGACATGAATCAGGTACCAGAAAAACTATATCTTGGTCAAAATCTTAAGCACAATGTGATGAAAGAAGCTGTTATATATAAAATCCTTAGGTACAGACAAAACATGTCTCACACTAATGAGGAGCGATGAACAAATCACAGCTGACACAAAGCAAAAATCAAACATCCACAACAGTCTCAGTCCGTATTCACAGTGGAATCACAAGACAACATCCCCGACTGCACCAAAACCCACACCATAAAAACAGCACTCCCAATATCTCTACTAGGTGTAAAGAAACTCCTACATAAAATCAATACGCATAGATCTTGTGCTCCCAAAACTTTTAAATTATTTGGCTTTCCAATCTTTTGATTTTGAGCTACCTGATGAAGGTTATTCCAGAAACGTTCATGTGCACTGAATTTGATATCTACGTTTTTATTACCTCTTTTTAGCAATGTAGCTATCAGAATGTTTTCTTTGAAAACAAGATACACTCATTGTTTAATATGATAGATACAAAATGTATGGGGGGCCCGGGTGGCTCAACTCATACAATCCTATCACCAATATGGCGTGGGTTCGCGCCCGGCTTTGTAAATGACAAAAAAGGGTGCACTCGACCCGCAGCCGCAAGTGATAAAGTTTACCAGTTGCTTGCCCATGGTCGGTGGTTCTCTCCGGGTACTCCGGCTTCCTCCGCCACTAAAACTGGTCGTCATGATATAGCTGAAATATTGTTGAAAGTGGTGTTAAAACACCAAAAATCAAATAAAATCAAAATGCATGTAAAATTTCCAGGTAAATTAGTTACCTGTATCTCTTATGAAAATTATGTGTACAGAACTAAGTCAGATTGATAAAAGGTGCATTCATGTAGGTTTTTTTTCTTTCTTTTTGATATTTTTTTTACGATTGGTTTGTTTTGTATTTGTTTGTTTTTGATAACAGATTAATATCTAATTTTATTTCGCTTTTTTCTGTTTTGAGGATAAAACTTCAGAAGGGCCTACAAATTTATACATCTTGGGATAACAGTAGTACTTTAGGGCGCCTGCATCCTAATTTCTTATGTACATGTATCTCTATTCTTTATCAATAAATGTTTAGAGGTTTGCGTTTGTATTAAATCGGAGCCTTGATGGGAGAGAGGTTTAAAGAGCTGCCTACACCTCATTTATCTTTCACTGCACTG
>MJUT01037610.1:58447-82538 GCA_002080005.1 Gigantidas platifrons
ATGGTGCAAGGTAGTTTATTTTCATGGATAACACTTTGACACCTGTGTCATACATTGAACAGATGTAAGGTAGCTTATTTTTATGGAAAACGTCATGACTCAGGTATCCCATGCAATGAAGAAAAGTCAGGTAGCTAATTTTCATGGACCATGCAACGAAGGAATGCGGTGTAGCTAATTTTCATGGGCAAGCTTCTGATGCCTATGCTTATGTTTAAATGGTGCAAGGTAGTTTATTTTCATGGATAACACTTTAAAACCTGTGTCATACATTGAACAGATGCAAGGTAGCCAATTCATGGAAAAATTCATGACTTCTATCCCATGCAATGAAGGAATTATGCTGACTACGAGTCAACTAGTCTTTGCCTTTATTCTTTTACGCCATATAAATTTTATATTAATCCATTTCTGGGATAAATCTATCTAATTAAATAGATTTCCTCGCCTACATCCACCCCCCCCCCCCCTTTTTTCGTTCAAAAATACTAATTACCAAGAATCTATCAAAACATGGTAAAAGGGGAATAACTGGAATAGTATTTTTAATGTATTTTTAAGGTAGCTAATTTTCATGGCTATCATTTGGAACACCTTTGTGGTTTACGAAAATCTCGTTCCGAACGTCAAAAAGTAGTTTTGTAATAATTATAGGACACCGGGATACTGGTATTCAGATAATAATACCGTCATGTGACTTCCATCACCACGTGACTAAAATCTAGGCATCTTTAGTTCAAAATGGCCTGTGGTCTTTCAACTTTGTCGGAAATGGGATAAATGTTACATATTTTTCCAGATTGGGTTTCTTCCTGCTGTCAGATGTATATCCCGGAACCACGCACCAATATTTGCTGGATGACTTTTGAGATCGTTTTCCTCAATCCGTTTCTACCTGCAGTGTCTACTGCTAAAATGCCTAGATTTTTTATGAAGTCACGTGATCGGCGGTACGAATTCTTCCTCCAAGTCAGGAGAACGTCTTATCAAGGAATCGTCGTATTGCAACCAAACTTTGGTGGAATTGTAACCGTATATTTGTTCCTAATAATATGTGTTCCAAAAGGAAAAAATAATTGAATAATATTTATTCCACGGAACAAGTCCTATGGAATATTTTTTCCACCTGTATGACATTTGTTCCACCTTTGAGAGGTACATTTATTATAGGTAAATGATATAATAAAAGTTACTTTAATATAATACTTGTACATACCAGGATCAATATTATATAATAAATACCTACCAGAATAAATATTATATAATACTTGTACCTAACAAATTTATTTCTGGATCGGAAAATATTTTATGCATTATTTGTTCCATTTTAAACTTATTTGTTCCTTATAATATTTGTATCTAAGAAAATTTATTATATAATTAAAAGTTCCGAATAGGAAATTATTTTATGTAATACAATGTACATGTTCCATTGTACTGGTATTTTTATTATGTCAGTGGAACATGTATTACATAAAATAAATTCCTTTTGGAATTTTTATTACATAATAAATTTTCTTAGGAATACATATTATAGAGGAACTTCTGTTCCGTCACAGAATGGTCCTTGGATGGCCCCCGTCCAAAATTGTTTCCGGTGATCCCGACTTCAAACCAAGATGGCCGCCAAGCTAAAAATAGAAAAAGGGGGGATGAAATTTCAATTGTCCATTGCTGCTTTAGTATAAGTCAAAATGAGCCCAAATTAACTGCAGCTACATGGCAATGAGTAGTTTAAAATATATTCCGGGTTTTTCTGTGAAATTTTTCTTTCAGCCGATTTATACCGATTATGCAAATTAGGCATATTTTGTACTTTTCGTCCTTTATTTAAAAAACTATTAAGTATAGATGTCAAGTTTAAACTGCAAACATGTTCAGCATGTCAAGATCTACCCACCCTGCAATTTTGAAGTAAATCTAATTACCCATCTTGGAGTTGTTGCCCTTTTTTCATCAAATTTTAAAAAATTTAATACTTTTCGTCTTATATTTCAAAAACTATAAGAGATAAAGGTTAAGTTTAAATTGCACAAATGTGCAGCATGTCAAGATATACGTACCCTGCAATTTTGAAGTAAATCTCATAACCCATTTTGGAGTTATTGCCCTTTTTATTTATCAAATTTTCAAAATGTTTATACTTTTCGTTCTTTATTTCAAAAACTATAAGAGATAGATGTCAAGTTTAAACTGCAAGCATGTTCAGCATGTCAAGATCTACATACCCTGCAATTTTGAAGTAAATCTAATTACCAATCTTGGGAGTTATTGCCCTTTTTTCATCAAATGTTTGAAATTTTAATACTTTTCGTCTTATATTTAAAAAACTATAAGAGATAAAGTTTAAGTTTAATTGCAAAAATGTGCAACATGTCAAGATCTACTTACCCTGCCATTTTGAAGTAAATCCCATTATCCACTTTGGAGTTATTGCCCTTTTTTCATCAAATTTTCAAAATTGTAATACTTTTCATCCTTTATTTAAAAAAAAAACTATAAGAGATAGATGTCAAGTTTAAACTGCAAAAATGTTCAGCATGTCAAGATCTACAATAAAGTTCCACAGTTGAAAATGTCCGACAACTGTGTGATGAATTATTCCTCTTGAAATGCATTTTTTGTTGACTTTCACTGCTTTTGGTTACTCAAATAATTAAAGGGAAGCAACTCTATTACAAAATGTAAAGTAGCAAAAGCTAAATTTTGAGAATCATTGACATTCATGTTTTTTACAGCAATGTTGATAACATACATTAAAGGGGGAACCCATGTCCAAATTGTTTTGGAGAGGGAGTCTGCAATGACGATGGCTACATTTGTTATTTTTTATCAAGTTTTATTGACTGATGTTGTTATTATCCAAGGTGAGCTATACAGGCTCCTGGGAGCCTCTAGTTTATATAAACAATAATTTTAAACCATATATTGTAATGACTTGGGTCTGAAGCTGACACATGAACTTGATTATTTGCTTAGTGGTTTATATAGCGAGATTGAAAGGTGTTCTCTCAGCAATTTTAATTTTTAACATGGAAATTAAATGCAAAGTTTTTCACATTTTTGCCATTGGACTTGGGTACTGTAGTTTAGTAGTTCTACGAGTTCCATCATTGTTCTCTCTTATGGCATTACGCCAAAAACATGCTATGATCGGAATGCTCAATTTTATGTTCCAACAGGCATTAGGAGAAACTGGACACTCAGTCTCCCTTTTCTGCACGACACCCACCCTCTCTCAGAACGAAATCAACATACCTAAAATATATTTTATATAAAAATGTTCAACAATTTTGCTCATTTGACATATTTAGGAGTGTGTCGCGGAATGCAAAGGCAAATATATATTTCCATGCATCCCCAAATATGTCTATAAACTACGAAAAAATACTAATCAGAGGAAATACATATAGGACTGCTCCATGCCTTGACTCACACCTAGAAATTGACTGTGGGTCGGTTAGGAACGACGACAAAAGAGATTATTTTAATTTTCCCATTCTGACGTGAGTTTCCATTTATGAAGCAACATTCCTGCAACACCTCCATATGAAATATATATCTCCCAGTTGATACGTATATTGTATATAATATCTCCAAGCTTGTGGTTCCTATTTCGAGTTCCTTGATAGATGGTTTGCTGTTAACTAGAGAGCTACTGAACCAAAGTTAGTAGTGGTTGGGCTAAAGTCATCACGAGGGCCCGAGTGGCTCAATGAGTTAGGTAGTTGGATTACCTAACAACTCATACAAGTCTAGGTATCACCAATACGGCGTTGGTTCGCGCCTGGCTTTGTAAGTTACAAAAAAATGGTGCACTCGACTCGCAGCCGCAAGTGATAAAGTTTACCAGTTGCTTGCCCATGGTGGTTCTCTCCGGCTTCTTCCACCACTAAAACTGGTCGCCATCGCCATGATATAGCTGAAATATTGCTGAAAGTGGCATTAAACACCAAAAATCAAATCAAATCAATTAAAGTCATGACATTGAAAGTTTTACGGTCGCCATCATGGATTGGTTAACCGTAACGGAATATCTGATCACATGACAACGGATACGATCTGTTTGTTGTACAATCTCGTTCTTTCCTCATTCCGTAACATACCACCACCAGATTGTTAACAAATGTATATCACGACGGGTACCACTGCTAGAACACTACGGAACTGCGTACCCTTCCAACAGAGCACACGAATTCATCCCCGTTTTAATAGGCTCGTGTTGCTCAATCTTTAGTTTTCAGTGTATTATTTTGTTGACCATTGTTTGTTCTTTTGTCCCATTTCATTTTTCCATTTTATTGTCTGTAGTTTTTCGAATTACGGCTTCTGATTGGCCCCTTTAATTTGGTATCATCAAATAAAGTTAGAAAAACAATTCAGATACAAAAGCAACGTTGGGCACAAGACACAGAACAAAGACAAACAAAACTGAACAGAAAACTAACATGATTAAACGAAAGGACAGGGGCTATTTATAGATACATCATGTTGTTAAGTTAAAGTCTACTGATTATGGCCAGGACTCAGTTTACGTCTAGGAGTGTTGTCGAAAATATTCATCACGTTCACATGTCTAAATCCTGGACTAGATATATGCCACACGTACTGTCAATTTTGTCATTGCGCCCATGCATACGGTATTGAAGTAAACATGTCTTTCAATTACTAATCGCTCCATGTACATGGAACCTTGTTTTTCACAACTCATAACAATGGCGGATCTACTATGGAAGTTTCAGGGCCCCTGATCCCGGAAGCAACATTTTTTAATGAGTGAATTTTGCAACAAAATCGATGGAATTATTATTTTTTTTTATATATTTGTTATTAAAACATAATCCAATAGAATGAAGTACTTAATATCATGACCTCAGAATATACTATAATAACCATTTCCTATGAACTCAAAATATCTGTGTAATTGGTCAAATTTCAAAATTGTCTAATGGGTTTGCAGCGCCATAGCCCCGAGCTGTATGGCATCGTTGCGCTCGCCAGAACCTATTCATAGTCTACATTTGGACAGTTAGCTCCTCGAATCCTTCGTTGGTACACAGCTTAATAGTTCTACAGCTCAATCTTAAGCTAGAAGGATAAACAACGATCTACAAAACATTACACAGAAAATAAAGATCGTCCAACACGAACCCTGCAAAAACCCGGGGGTGAATGTCATACTAGAAAACAAAAAACTGAAAAAAAGAGTATTTTGTGAATTGTGTTTCATGTATACATTCTCTTATGAGTCTAAAAAACTTTATATTAACTGAGGTCTTGGCTATGTTTTATTTCACTAGTCTATAGATGATGAATATGCATGTTCATAACGTTTCCTTAATTTTCATCTCCCATAACTCGAAAACTAGAAGAAAAAAATTCACATGCACCAATAGCTATGACAGTGAAATAACCCAGTACAGCCATTTTAATCAAAATTTTTATTAAATGTGGTGATCTGCCATGGAACAACCTCATTGAAAAATATAACAGCAGTCACCAAGACCTCGTTAACGATGAAAATGGGCTCACCGTGTACATGACCCATTTTCAAGGACTCCACCGACCATACGGGCCATTCTACTCCATTTGTGGCCCGGGATCCTTGCAAGGTCCAAACTCGACCTTGTTGGATGTTGTTCTATTGTTACTGGTTGTGAAATTCAGTTCAAACTACAGGGTCCCACAAATGTAGATCCGCCACTGACTCGTACGTTACAATCGAACTTACAATATTTACATCCAAACTTTTACAACATCAATGTCTACTGTCCAGACTGAAACGCGCCATGCGTACTAGAAATGATATATTATGTATAAAGTTCGAGATGAGAGCGTTTTTTATGACAACGCACATCACCCAGTGATAAGTGATATTTGGGGTTATAGCGTATAACAATAGTTGAGTAATATCATGGCGGAGGAAACAGGAGTAGCCGGAGAAAGTCACCGACCAGCCGCAAGTTACTGAGAAACTCAATCACATAATGTTGTATCCCGAGGGTTGGCATTTTATTTACATGTGGAAAACACTTAAATGACTGTATAATTTACTTAAATGACTATAATTTACTTAGACTGTATAATTTACTTAGACTGTATAATTTACTTAAATGACTATAATTTCACAAAAAGGGTTCGAGTCCATAAAACTAGTTTAACTCCGTCGCTTTTTATTGAAGTGGCTGTAGCCAGGGCCAGATTAAAATGAAGAGAGGCCCCAGCCTATTCTACTTGCGAGGTCCCTCCCAATCCCCACCCTTTTGAATAGAGGAAGATAAAAGAGTATTTTACACAATAATTAATGAAGCCGAGGATGATGAGGGTCCCTCTAAAGCAAGAAACGAAACAGAAACGAAACGCAACGAAACGAAACCTGGCGAAACGAAACGAAATCGGGCGAAACGAAACGAAACGAAACGGAACCGGGCGAAACGAAACGAAACGAAATGGAAATCGAAACGAAACAAAACTGAGAAACAAAACCGAAACATATCTAATACATTCCCATAGTTTAAAATTTGGCAAAGCTCCGTTGATGCCTGTCACTAGTATTAACGGTTCGGTGAACTGTGGACAGGGGAGTTCTTCATATCAAAGCAACAAGCCAAAGGGATAATCCAGAAAATCCTAGGTCCAAAACAAAATGGTGATACAGAGATTACACAAATAGAGACGATAACATAACATAACTTTATTGTTCCAATCAAGGGCCCACAAAAGGCGAAGACATAGTATAACGATCATGATTAGTGTGGGTGTATTGCCACTGGTTGCAATACTTGGAAAGACACTAGGGTATGGTGTTTCCCCGTGTCAAATCCAGAACTGCAAGCAATGTAAAGTTAACAATAAAATGAAATACTGACATGCATCATATATAATTTCTCTGGATAAACTGACTTCTTATTTTCTATACAGTTGTGTTTTTTTACAAGTCATTAACCAAATAAATTGTTCTTGTGAATTCACGTCTAAAAGGTTAGGACAACTTTGAATTATGAGTTTATTTAGATTTTGTCTGTCCTCCCTCCATGTGTTGATTACAAAATGATAGAAAATGACTTTCTTCTTCCACCTCACCCATATTACACTGCTGAAACAAGAACAAAACAAATAAACAGATTTGAAAACGAACGCCATAAAAAAAAACACTAGCAATCTGAACCCTCACACAAAAACCGGGAGTATCACCAGGTGCATCGGAAGGGTTTGCGTGATCTACTCTGCGCGAGGCACGTGATTAACTTATCGTATAAATATATTGATATGTTGCACGTTTTTTCATGAAATTGACACGAAATGTACGCGTGAAGGGACATTCTCTCGGCAGTCATATTAAACAGTCTTTTTTATAACACACAATTTGAGAATTATTGCAGATATTTTTTTTAGGCCAAAGTGAAAACAAAACTGCCTCAAAGCGAAAATAAAAGGTCATTTTAATTACGATTTTCTTGCCGTTTTGTGGTTCAATTGATTCCCGCTTGTTGATATTAGAAAAATTGCTTAAAAATAGGGAATGTAAAGAAAAAACAGTGTGATGAAAAACCAACGGACATGTCAAAACATAACATGATCACATTGCCCGTGAAGGGGATGACGAGCATCTATAAAAGTAGAAATTATACCCTCCCCCCCAAAAAAAATCTGATAGAAAATGGAATAAGAGGTGCAAAATGACAATATAATCAAGATTCTCCGAAAGTTTTCTTACAGTTTCTGGGCAATTAGGTAAACCATATCCGTCTTTCCGTCCGTCAATCCGTTCGTTTGACATGTCGCTCTCTAACTTCAGAACCCCTTGGCCAATTCACTTCAAACTTTGCGGGTTCTTGACCAATTCGCTTTAAACTTTGCAGAGCTATTGTATAAATGGGCGTATTATGCGGGGCGTATTAGGCACTTGGTGCAGCCGATTTTTTTCTTCATTTTTGTCTGATTTCAGCGAGTTTTATTTCGTTAAATCCAGCTTGACAAGAACTTTTGAGAACATGCCAATGGAATTTGTGTAACTCTCCCTAAAATCGCACTTTACGGAGTACTTTGAATTTGTTTTTTTATTCGATTTCATTTTTTTCTGGATTTGTCTTGACACAAATTTTTAGAAGTGTAGCAACGGTGTTTATTACATATTTCGAACCTGTTCATCTCTCATAACATAATTTAGCACTATCTGTTCGTGATAAGTAACGTACTTCTAGTTCTGCTCGTTCCATTGGGTTTATTTTCAAACGTGTTTAATATATGCACATGAAGTATATATAAATAGGAATGAATTTGGTTGATTTTTTTCCTCTCGTGTTGTTTCGTTTCAATTTTATTTCGATTCGATATCCATTTCGTTTCGTTTCGTTTCGCCAGGTTTCGTTTAGTTTCAATTTCGTTTCGTTTCGCCAAGTTCCGTTTCGTTTCGCCAGGTTTCGTTTCGTTTCGCCAGGTTCCGTTTCGTTTCTGTTTCGTTTCTTGTTTTAGAGGGACCCGGATGATGACGGTTACCTTCAATTTCCGCAATTCACAATTCCTCATCCAAAGAAAATTAGCCACGACATTGAAACAAATTTGAAGTCTGACAATACCTTGTGTTTTCAACTTATCCATCTCACTGCTTTTATGGAAGTACACAATAATCACAGAAATCAATGCCAGTGTCCATTTATTGGCCTTATTATTCTGAAATGGAGTGAAAAGAAAATTACACCCGGAAGGGTTATGACAACATGTATAAGAAAGGTCTATGACAATGCAATTTTTCTTAATACACTTTGGCCAGAGGCCCCCTGGACGTTGAGGTCATAGGCTTCAGCCTAACAAGCCTATAGAGAAATCTGACACTGGCTGTAGCAAGACAAGAAAGTGGGTAGTCATTTATACCTGTATCAACATAATTGGTGTATCGATTTTGCCTATTTTCTAATGATTTTTTAACTGTTCCGAACTTGTCGTATTTTTTTATTATTCAAGTTATTTCTGAAATAGAATCGACTGTTGATTATATACTCAATTTCAAAGGGAACATGATCGAAACCATACATAGCACAGTCGCTTGAATTTCAATGATTTAAATAAAGGAAGAGTAAAAAAAATATTGTATATATATAGTGTATTATAGGGGAAGTTATGAAATGCATTTTTGCGCCAAAATGTAAACAATCGTCACTGGGCCTAAACGGACACAAACTGTGATACGCTTCGTGGATATTTTTCTACACTGGACATGTTTTTTTTATTCATCCGTATTGTAAGAACCTTCATTCCGAGCATTTTACAAACGTATGGGCCATTTTTTCACTGACGTTCAGCATCCGAGTTTGTTACAGACGCCATGGTGGTACTTCAGCAGTGAAAGAAAAGTTTTCTAATTTCGAGTCAAAAACGGCAATTTTCCGGATCAGGACAAGACATCAAGGGACTCAAAATATCTAGCACATAGGTAAAGTTGTGAACCCTACTTAAAATGTATGCAGAAGCAAGGTTTTGCTGTGTTTTTCTTACCATGAAACAAGCTACAAAACGTCATCATCGAATTTTGGTGTCATTTTTATTATATTTTGCGCCATTTCAACTTTGTAGATTATCTCCCCTTATATTCGTACACGTGAAACATTGAACAGTCAAATATTGCTTTCTAAATTTCTCAAATGATCTAATTAATCGATTAAAATTCATATGAAGTGATTACCGCTAAATTTTTGATTTTACGGATGCTTTGAAATAGTATTTCTCATCCACTGCTGAAGAGTATACTGGGTTTACCTCATTCCGATGGTCTTAGGGAAACACACCTTGTAAAATATACGATACCTATCGTTTGAATGAATCTGTATTCATACAAACATATTATGCTATGAACTAATAAAAAAATAATAATATCCTTTTAAAACAGGAGTTTTAACCTCGTGTTCAAGTTATCGATTGTTGACAGTTCTCCGATGGGACCTTTTTTGACCTTAACCTCGTTCCGATGTACTGGGAATTCCCTGTTATGGAGAGCCATTGGGGCTAATATGCTTGACTGCTTTGGCGGGTTATTTATATCAGATATATTTGAACCAAATAAAAGATTTTTTTATTATTTTAAAAATTCTGTATGACACACTTAGATGGAAAAAAGATTTAAATGTAAAAAACAATTGATTTTTTTTTAATTGTTTGGGATTAAATTTTATGCACTTTTTGGCAATTTTCATTTTAAATATCACATATTTTAGGAGTTGGAAGAAACATATGATGGTATAATTCCAAAAAAACAACGCTGATCTTTTTTTTCTAAGTTGTTCACTCATGCCGTATATTGCTTTAATTCCAGTCGTATTATCGAAAAACAACAAAATTCTCATAATTGTTAATCTGATTTTCCATAGTATTTTCTTGCGCACAACCGTAAGTGCAAATTTATTGTCATTGGTAACTAGGAAGCTGGATATCAGACGAACACAAAACAGTTTTCACATGTTCAATAAACGATATCTAAGTTGGTTTTTAAGATTTATCAAATGAGATGGCATATAAGGGTGAAGGAGAAGTTGAGATTTATTATTATATATAATAAAACGGCAAAAGCTTACCTGAAATGCAAGCATTTCCAAAAAGTAGGTGATGTAAACAAAGCGTGTCGTCAGTGAAACGTGACCTGCATCCTCGGACCGGCGACTGCGTAAACGGAGGTACGCAAATCACAAAGAGAAAATACCTCGGACGAGGTATAACACGGAATGAGGTGAAGACAGTATATCACCATGGCGACTGTAATAAACTCAGATGCTGAACGTCAGTGAAAAAATGGCCCATACGTTTGTAAAATGCTCGGAATGAAGGTTCTTACAATACGGATGAATAAAAAAACATGTCCAGTGTAGAAAAATATCCACTTTGCGTCCGTTTAGGCCTAATGACGATTGTTTACATTTTGGCGCAAAAATGCATTTCATAACTTCCCCTATATACTATATATATATATACAATATTTTTTTACTCTTCCTTTATTTAAATCATTGAAATTCAAGCGACTGTGGTCGTAGTGTCGTCTGCTACAGGAAAAAACATTAGTCAAAGGGAGGTAATTAAATTTACCCGAATTCCAGACAGTTTAAAGTGTATGAATGCATTGCAATCTTTCTATTTCCATAAATTACACGATTTCAGTCCCTAAAGGTGTTCAAAATAGATTATTTGGTGGCTACCATATTAGTGACGAAAATGTTGTTGATTCACTGACAAAAAGACCGAGGAATGAATGACCTTAGCACTGTAAAAATTCGGTCAAGTTGGTAGGTCAGACTAAAATTCTGACGTCACTTCCCATCATTCGTAGCTGTAATGTCCGCCGTCAAACCTGTACACCAATTTCTCATGTAAGCAGAGCTTGTTTTGTGTTGAATACAAGCCATAAAGACCCCTGTCAATTAATTTATGAATTAAACTCGATAACAAATAATGGGGGAGCAATATCTAGCATATTGTCTCTCACAGAGAAGCTTCAAAAGGGTGTTAAAAAGCAAAATTACCAGTTGAAGCAATGAATATGGCAGCGAACTCCGACAAGATGGCAGTTACAGACAACCAATCTATAATTCCTGTTCATGGATCTGAGTCTAGAGAAGACAATGATGTAAAACATCAAGGTAAATCTAACAATGATGGCATTTTCAAAAAGAAAAGTACATTTAAAATAACAAGTGTGACTAAAAATCCAGACGCAGTAGACATTTCAAATGATGCTGATCATGATGTTGAGCATGACTCCATGGATGATTTAGACGAGACAGTGGAAAGCCACACTGAGGATGCAAGTTCAGAAATTTTAGATATTTCAAAGCATACAGATGGAGGTGAACTTGCATCTCCAATGGAGGAAGAAACCTCTGATCATGTCACCAATAATAGTAATGTAAAAGATTTAAGTAACCCTAATATTAAAACAGAACAAGCAAGTAGTACTAATCCTAAAGAAAGTACTAATGTTAAAGAATTGACTTCGAAAGAAAAGGAAAAATCGGACCAACAAGGTCCGCATTCAACTAGATTCAAAGTTGTCAAGGTAGAGACCAGAGAACCTTTCAAGCGAGGGCGTTGGACATGCTTGGATACTTTAGATTATCCTGCTCCCGACAAAAGTGACACAAAATTAAACATTGCTGACTCAAACCCTGCAGCATTAAGTACCACAAATTCCACACATCACATGGGTGGCGTGATAGATGATCCTTCTAAAAATCCTGCCAAATCTACGAATGTGATACAAAATGAAAGCAAAGAGAACTTTCATGTAGACAATTACCAGAATCCTTCAACAACACGCCAGTCTCAATCGAGTACTCAACCACAAATCCAACAGACAGTGAGTTCTAATGTACAGAGTAATGTTGCTCAACAACAAATACAAACTCATCCATCCGTTAGTAACTTTCATAATAGTACAATACATTCTCAACCTATTTCAAATGTAAACACTTCTGTTGCCCAAGGGAAAAATTCTATGCAAACGAGTGATAAACCCCAGACAACATATGTATATGGTGGTCCAGTAACCGGGCAGATGCCTAATGCCATACAAAACGTGGCTGGTTCTAATGTTGATAAAAATGTACACTTTAATAAAGAACAATATGTTAGCAGTGACAATGTGATACCTAACGTGGACAATAAAGAACTGAATTCTGCTATGTACAGGACCATGGGTGCTAACATTCAACAGAATTCCCCTAATATTGAAGTACAAGGAGCTATTCTAACACCACAGTCTGTTGCTGAAGTAGTTGGAATGATTCCAAGTCCACAAGAAGAAGACAGGTATGTTCAATGTTATGATAAACAAAATATTGAAGTTATATTGATTTACATTTCTACCAACCACTACAAACTTGATTCACTATTAACTCTCAAAACAAAGTGAAGACAACAATAACTGACCTACAATGTAAATGTTACACTGTGGCTTGGATGAAATGGCTACCATAAAATGATGGAGTTAATTAATCATTCCAAGCAATTGTTCTGATTTAGTAGGAATGACTGAATCTTTCTGTCTTTTCAGTTGATCATTTGTTGATGCTTTTTCTTTTGTCATCTGTAATGCTGCTGGAGATCATACTGGTGACTGGTGAAACGTATTGTTCATGTTCTTACATGTAGCATTACAATGATCTATCCATATACATTTCAATCAGATTCTGTTGTCATTTCTTTGTTTTTGAGGTTTAAAAGAGCAGTGATTCATGGTACAATATATGGTTGGTAATATTGTCGTTGGCCGTTAGTAATTGTACAATAATACCCCCAGCAAAGCTATTCATAAAACTGGCCTCCCAAATTAGTTACCGGCCACTTTTTATGCCTGATGATTCTATTCATTACTGGTTTTATTTACCATGACCCTTTAAACGGTCAAGGGAAATGAGTGTTCGATTTCTAGTCTGTTTTACTTATATCGTCTTCCATACCTATTATTTATTACAGACGATATAAATAAAACAGACCAGTAGTCGAGCACCCCTAAATACAGTGACCGTTTAAAGAGTCATGGTTAATAAAACTAGTAATGATTAAATTCAACATGCGTAAAAAGTTCCCGGTAACTAATTTTGGTATCCAGATTGTGCCTTGTCCGACCGCGATTAAATTATGTCGGGGCTCTCTAATTTGACCTTGAACCTATTCATAACTATCAAGGTGTATTCGAATGGGATATCACGTACACAACACATGTACTTGACTGTTTACTTTATCTGCATATTGCCAATATCGACTCAGTAACAATAGTTCGACTTCAAAGAGATTATAATTACGACGCAATAATCCATTTTAACCCAGATTTTTTTTCGTATAAGATATCATTTGTGGATAGGCGACTAACGGAGAATAAGTTTAAAAAATTAATTGCTTGTAGATTTTTAATTTCATTTATTTACAATGTAAGATTGCAATACAAAAAATGCATCTTTGAGTGTAGATTTTGTTAGTGGTTTGATTATTGCGATAAAATTGAAATTCACATAACCAGATTTGAATAAAATTTTCTATTTATAATTTCCCCCTTGATGCAGGTCAGGTGTTCCTTTAAAATATCAATTAATTTTCTGTACAAAGCAAAAAAACAAAAAAAGAAAGAAAACTGAAAAACCAAAAACATGCATATTTCATTTTATTTACAAGTTCAATTATTGTAAAAGTTAGATATCGTATATTTCAAACAAAAGAACTGAGCATTATAAAATATGGAAAGCTTCTTTTTCCGCACTCGTACACAGGTAAAGGCCTCGACGCCTTCGGCGTCTCAACCTTCACCTGTGTACTCGTGCGGAAAAAGAAGACTCCCAGATCCAATAAAGGACAGTTCTTTTGTTTGAAATGTATGGTATCCTATACTTATTGTTAAATGTACATACAAATGTACATGTATAACATGCAGCTACATTTATTTGTACATTAGAAACTACAGTACATTGAGAGACAAAGCATGATAGATCACTAGTAGACATGTTACTCATCTTGGATGGTCATGTTATATTTTTAGTGATATGGATATTTCTTTTGTTCTGTTTGACATACACAGTATGGGTACCTGTGCGGCGCAACTGACGTGTTTACGTAAAGTTTGTGGGCACGTTGCCATTTCCGATCATCGACTCAAAACTGGAAGGGTTCAATGTAACTTTTTATGTTTATATGTGTTAGTAATAAGGCTGTCACGGTTAGCAAAATCACTATCTGTTTAACCGACCTTCATTAACCGAACCGATCCCGTTTAAACGGTCATTGAAAAGCCTCATGTGAAGCATGCAGCTATTGTGATTGTGAAAGAACGGTTTCACTGAAAAGTCTGTGTTTTTGGCTTTTTTGTGGAAGATCTCGAACTTTAAGACTTAAAATCACACCCATGAAATGACAAGAACAATTTTGGTATGCTACACTTGTCTTTATACATGTGTACATGGAAATTGGAAGCAATTTTGTGTCTGATGTAAACTCCGACATTATTGAATTAACGTCCATTGACATGTAAAACGTGATAAGATCTACGAGTTACAGTGATGGGTTTGTCAGGAATATGAAATAAAAAGTATTCTCAAACTCTGAGCTCTTCTCTTAAAACGACAGTGTGTTAAACGACCCAACGTCAGTGCCCAACGTACATATTTATTTTCCAAGTTGTGTATTGGGATACACTGTTCACCTGATGACCTGATGTTTGTTAAACATTTGATTGGGTAATGAATAAAAGGGACCGTCTCAATGTTGTTTTAATCTCAATTCAGATTGTTATTGATTTTTTGTTTTACCGATGTTACTGTACTTTTCCTTGACCGTATTTTACGCTTGATTTCGTATACACGTATACATTACGGTTAACCGTTTACTAATTCTTTAAATGGATATTATTTTAAATCTAACCGCCGACGGTTACACGGATAACCGTGACAGCCTTAGTTAGTAAACATTGCTAATGAAGACAAAAAATTACAGACACCCGCTGATATACCTTTATACGCCCGGAAAATTTAAAACATATCTGTTGAACGGAAATATCCCTTTTTAGCTCACCTGACCCGGAGCTATTGCCATCACTTGGCGTCCGTCTGTCTGTCCGTCCGTAAACATTTCAATCTTCTTCTAGAGAACCACTGAAGCAAATGGGACCAAACGTGGCAGGAATGTTCATTTGCATGGTCTAACCAAGTGTTGTTACTTTCGTTACGATTGGTTATCCAACATGGCTGCCAGGGGTCATAAAAGCCTCTGATTGGCTGAAATTTTTAATGATCTTCTTCTCCGATACTACATGGAAAATGGAATTGAAAATTTCCATGAATGATCATTGCAAGCTGCTAACCAAGTGTTGTTACTTTTTGGACCGATTGAAAATCCAAGATGGCCACCAGCGAGGGACATAATTTAACATAGCGACCCTATGGGAAATATGTAAAACAAACTTCTTCTCAAGAACCACTGGATGGATTGGAACCATACTTGGTAGAAATGTTCCTGACAAGGTTCTGATCAATTGTTGTTACTTTTTGTTCCGATCGGTTATCCAATATAGCTGCCAGGGGCCATAATAGCGTCTGATTGGCTGAAATTTCGAAGATCTTCTTCTCCGATACTACATGGAGGATGGAATTGAAAATTGTCATGAATGATCATTGCAAGCTGCTAACCAAGTGTTGTTACTTTTTGGACCGATTGAAAATCCAAGATGGCCACCAGCGAGGGACATAATTTAACATAGTGACCCTATGGGAAATATGTAAAACAAACTTACCACTGAATGGATTGCAGGGTTTTTGCTGGCTGTGTTGGGAATTGCCACCTAACCTAAATTGGGAAATTTTATCGACAATATGAATTTGGCAATAATAAACAAAATAACTTTGCAATAGAATTTATTTCAGTTTGTCCTTTCCTTCCATGGATCATATCAAAAGCTTCCAAATTCATTTGGGTCAATCTTTACCTCAGAAGAGTTTTAATCAAATTCATATAAGAAAAGCTCCTTTCCATAGAGGCAGGGATGATATTCCTCAAGTAAAGGATGGATGATTTAGTGGGATCAGTTTGAAAAAAGTCATAATATTTACACAAATAACCTGATATGATTTAATACAACAATAATATAACCAGGGAAAACTTTGCTCATACTTAAGTGAACTAAACCTTCTCATATCCTGCTTAACCAGTGTTGGATGATTTTCATCCAACTCTGATTTTTTTTTATGTTATTTGTGCTGAGATAAGAGTAGCTAGTAAGCAACACTATCAGTATTGTCGGCGTGAGTTTGACAATGGACTTCACAAATGCTGATTTCATCATCATTTTCCTTAGGTTTCTTCTTTTTCGTTGTCACAAAAAAAGAATAAATTGACAGTGTTGTTTTGCCTCTTTAGGCTTTATTTTTATTCAGGTAAAATTTACTGTTGTGACACATGTTTATGTCAAAAAAGAACGACAAACGATTGTATAGAAAAGCTTACAGATGACCGGATATGAGTGTAATCGTGTAATATAAAAAAACGTTTCCGGAAACAGTTACTAAATCCGGATTTTTACCAACAATAACTCCAATCAGTTTGGGAATTATCGGACTGATTTTGGGAAAAATGGAGCCTATTTTTCATTGGGAATGCGGCCGAAATTAGGCAGTAAAATAAGGGGAGCAAAAACCCTGGATTGGAACCATTTTTGGCAGAAATGTTCCTTTCTAGGTCCTGATCAAGTTTTGTTACTTTTTGTTCTGATCGGTCATCCAACATGGCTGCTAGTGCCCATAAAAGCCTCTGATTGGCCGAAATTTCAAAGATCTTCTTCTCAGATACTACATGGAGGATGGAATTGTAAGTTGTCAAGAATGATCATTGCAAGATGCTAACCAAGTGTTGTTACTTTTTTGGCTGATCGAAAATCCAAGATGGCTGCCAACGGCAAGTCATAGTTTAATGTATGACCCTATGGGAAATATGATAAAAAAAAATTCTCAAGAACTACTGAAGGGATTATTGGAACCATACTTGACAGAAATGTTCTTTACAAGGTCCTAATCAAATGTTGTTACTTTTTGTTCTGATCGGCCATCCATCATGGCTGCCACAATGAACCCAGGTGAGTGATTACAGGCTCCTGGGAACCTCTAGTTTACACTTAAGCTTGATTTTGATGTTGCGTAAACATTGACATCATTGTTTTCTTGCTGAATTCAGCAAGTACGACCCTGATTTTTTCAAAGAAGCTTCTAAGTACAACCAATTATCACCACACAAAGTCATGTCTCGTTCCAACTGTAAACTGAGATGACTGTAATTGCAGTTTTCAGTTACGGTCATCTTAGCGTTTTTTTTAAATCGGATTTTCTCTTTCATATACATTTTTCAGTCGTAATACCTTTGGAATACCCTTGTCCGTTCGTTCGTCCGTCCGTAAACCTTGTGTACGTAACTAGTCATTTATCTTTTGTTGGATTTTATTCATATTTGGTATCTTGGTTGGCCATGATCCAGGGATGCAAATTAACTATTTTTTCCCAGTAGCCTGCTGGGCTACTAACTTCTAATTTCTAGGGGCCCAGCTAAATTTTTAAGGGCCCAGTTTTATTTTTCAGTCGATGAAAAAGAAAAATCAAAACATTCGGACCTGATATACAGGCTTTTTAAATACTTGTAGCAGTATGAATTTTTATCTTCGTCTGTCTTCCTCTTTTGTGGAGGTTTTATGCCACTGATAAACTCCCACATTTTCTAAACAGGAATTAACTACCTACATGTACTTATCATTTAAACTCTTAAAGGGGAATGGGTACGCAAAAAAGGTTTCCAGAGATGTTGAATTAATTTGTGTGATAGATCCAGCAATAATTAAATTTAATCAGGTCTCGTCCTGATCTGACCTAAAAAAAAAATCCTAATTTTGTTAGGAATGCATTTTTTGTGATGTCAAACTTGTCTATAATGACGTTTGATGGCAATTTAGTAAGCAGTCTTTATATGACTGTCAGTCGGCATACATATATAATGCACAGTATAGGTATCCAGTTGATGTAATGAATACAGTATATGTAAATATCTGTGTTTACTTATTCCTTTTACTGTATGCTGTATATTATTATATGTGTGCAGATATTGTATTTTAATATATTGTTTTTTTTATTTGTAAACAAGTAAAATGTAGCAGATAATTTTTATTTCATAGGTTTATAAATTTGAAATATATTCTATAGTATGGTATAAAATTAACTGTATAAAAGTATCCAATACACATCTATTCTTTTGGAAATTTTTAGGATATCAATTCAAATTGAAAATAAACTAAAATGTACATTTGCAATAGACAAGTTATTCACCTTAGTTTGGATTACAAGTATCAATCAATTTTCATGTAAATACATTGCACATTTTTCAATTAAATGCTTTTCTGTATAGTTATCTAAAAAGATAGCAGATATGGCCAACAATCCGTACCTCACTGTCCGATCCCGTTCCGAATATTTTACATCAATGTCAACATCCGGTTTACCTACATTTTTTAATTTCAGTTAAGAACATGAATCTGTTGTCATCTTCAATATATAAGCATCTCAAAACAAATTTAATTAAATACAAACAATATTTGATACCTTTGGAGTGTGGAAGTCAACTTATTTCTGTGCTCAGTAATGTATTTCAGTTTTAAGGCTTCACGTATTGCAGGTGCCCGTTCCTACTAAAATGACGTTTACAATACCATAGGAAGAAGTTTTGATTAATAAAAATAGGAATGTGCTGGTCTGACAGAATAAATAAACAAATTTCAAGTCTGTCTGACATTTTATTAAAACTGAAAACGGAATTTAATGCCGTTCTAGAATTCCGTTGGCAGTGGAAACTTGGAGTGATGAATAAATTTCAATCGCCAACTGGGCGACCGCAAAGTAATATTTGATCGCCCAGCTGAAATTTTACTCGCCGTGGGCGACTGGGCGACCGTTAATTTGCATCCCTGCATGATCTGAGCATGCGCATATTATACCGATTTCACGGATGGTTGATTTTTGCGAGAGTTATAGTCCTTTTCATGTTTGTTTGACCATACGTCCCTCCGCACATCTTGTGTACGCAACTAGTCATTTGTCTTTTGTCGCATTTTATTCATATTTGGTATCTTGGTTGGCCATGATCTGAGCATGCACATATTATACCGATTTCACGGATGGTTGATATTTGCGAGAATTATAGTCCTTTTCATGTTTGTTTGACCATATGTCCGTCCGCATATCTTGTGTACGCAACTAGTCATTTGTCTTTTGTCGCATTTTATTCATATTTGGTATTTTGATTGGCCATGATATGAGCATGCACATATTATACCGATTTCATGGATGGTTGATTTTTGCGAGAGTTATAGCCCTTTTCATGTTTGTTTGACCATACGTCCGTCCGCACATCTTGTGTACGCAACTAGTCATTTGTCTTTTGTCGCATTTTATTCATATTTGGTATCTTGGTTGGCCATGACCTGAGCATGTGCATATTATACCAATTTCACGGATGGTTGATTTTTGCGAGAGTTATAGCCCTTTTCATGTTTGTTTGACCATACGTCAGTCCGCACATCTTGTGTACGCAACTAGTCATTTGTCTTTTGTCGCATTTTATTCATATTTGGTATCTTGGTTGGCCATCATCTGAGCATGCGCATATTATACCGATTTCATAGATGGTTAATTTTTGCGAGAATTATAGCCCTTTTCATGTTTGTTTGACCATATGTCCGTCCGCACATCTTGTGTACGCAACTAGTCATTTGTCTTTTGTCGCATTTTATTCATATTTGGTATCTTGGTTGGCCATGACCTGAGCATGCGCATATTATACCAATTTCACGGATGGTTGATTTTTGCGAGAGTTATAGCCCTTTTCATGTTTGTTTGACCATACGTCAGTCCACACATCTTGTGTACGCAACTAGTCATTTGTCTTTTGTCGCATTTTATTCATATTTGGTATCTTGGTTGGCCATCATCTGAGGATGCGCATATTATATCGATTTCATAGATGGTTAATTTTTGCGAGAATTATAGCCCTTTTCATGGTTGTTTGACCATATGTCGGTCCCCACATCTTGTGTATGCAGTTTTAGCCCTTTCCATGTTTTTTTTTACCAGTTGTTTTTTGGCACATACAATAAAAAGAGAATGGTTTTATTCAACTTTCTCAAATTTAATATATTATGTCCTTTAAAATTAAGGTCAAGTTCCATTTTGATGCTGATCGCTCTCTTTACACTCCTTTATGCCTCTCCACCACGTTAAGTCCCACTATAATCTAATACTTTACTACAAATCAACTTACGTAGAGCGAGTGGGGGTATCACAGCATGACAACGCGTGCAGTTTCATTTGTGATTTCCTTGTGAAAAGTTCATAGATTACAATCGTACTACTGCATGTGTCATTTAAAATACATTATAGAAACAATTTAATCGACAAAAAAGATTCTTACCTAATTTCATGTCCGCCATCATGGGATGACCGTAATTTGCAGTTACGGTCATCAGCTTTACCCCAGTGTAGGTTGACTGATCTTAAAATTACAAATTTTGAGCACAATTGTAGTGAAAAATGAATTAAGCTTACTGGCCTGATCATAATTTTACTAACCCTGGGCAATACATCTTCGCTAGCCAAGGGTTACGATCCGCTCCTCTCCTCTCCACCCTTGGCAGATTAAGTCAGAATTTTGTAATTCCCGCGTATCGCCCTCTAGCGGATTTATGAAGTTCAGCCCATTTGCATTACATCATTATCAACCAATGAGAACGGTTGTACTATTACCTGTTTGAAGGGATATAGCGTAAGACTTCAGTTAATTGAGTAAATACTTTAAAAGTTTCTGTAAATATCGTTCTTCTGTGTTTGGGGGGCAAAGATTCATGACAAAGTCTACAGTTTTCTCCACATGTCGCCATTGTTTACATTTTTCTTTCTCTGCATGTGATCGTTGCATGGTCTTTTGTTAGACGCATTTTGATTGGATGCAGCCACTCACAGCTGCAACGAATAGAAAAATAAACCGTGAGGACACGAAATTCCGACTTAATCTGCCAAGGGTGGAGAGGAGAGGAGCGGATCGTAACCCTTGGCTATCAAAGATGTGGGCAACAGGACCAGTGCTAGACTGCTATATTAAAATCACATGCTGGTCTTTGTAACCAGTACATGGTGAACGACCACAAAATGTGATATAATTTGTCAGAGTTGACTGATCAGATTGTACAAGGCATGCATGTGCCATAAGACTAGAATATTCATCTGATATCCCAACACTGACAACAGAAGTTATATATACTAAGAAAACACCATTGAAGTCAAGAATGTACAATTGCTTTTATATACAATGTACATCATCTTCACCTAATACATTTTTTTTGTCAATACAATGACAAGGTGATATAATATATGATTGTCCAGGAAGATGACTAAGATGACATTCATTTTTGTGTTGACTGTGTAGAATAGCCATCATATTATATAGATCACTGCTTGTCATGTTAGTCATCCTCCACAGTGTCACACAATGTACAATGTACCTGTACTACTAGTTAATCCACAACTTCCTTCTTTTAATCATAACCAATCATAGTACATACATGTACATGTACATCTGTTAATGCTCCTAGCTACTAAGATATTATTTTTTTTAGTTTTTTGCATGCTGGTACTACATGTAGCTACAAATGTACTTGTCAATTGAGTTGTTATTAAGACTCATAATTTTTTTCAATGTTTATTAAGTTCTAAGTAGTTTGTAGTAGTAAATGTATAATATTAATATAATTATTTACACAGATGACAGTCTATAACACGACAAACTTCTAATTGATGGTACATACGTGTGTTTTAACATTATCATTGTGTGAAAGTACTCGAATTAAAAAAAAGTTATGACGTTGTTTAACACAATTATTTCATAATAGTTATTAATGGGTATGGCAGCGTAAAACTGTCCTAAATTTTAACACTTACTACAAAGCACGTTATTTGTTCTGGACAAAAGTGATTGATAATAATATACTGGCTGCGGCAGAAATCCTTGTATGATAAAGTTTTTCCTAACCAAAAAGTCAGGAGTCCTAGAAGTGCATTCTTTGTTATTTTTTTGTAAAAAACTGAGTCACAAACAAAAATGATGAGTCCAGGACTCACCTAGACGAGTTGTGAGTCACAAACAAAAATGATGAGTCCAGGACTCACCTAGTGGAGTTGTGAGTCACAAGCAAAAATGATGAGTCCATGACTCACCTAGACGAGTTGTGAGTCACAAACAAAAATGATGAGTCCAGGACTCGCCTAGTGGAGTTGTGAGTCACAAGCAAAAATGATGAGTCCAGGACTCACCTAGATGAGTTGTGAGTCACAAACAAAAATGATGAGTCCAGGAATCACCTAGATGAGTTGTGAGTCACAAACAAAAATGATGAGTCCAGGACTCACCTAGACGAGTTGTGAGTCACAAACAAAAATGATGAGTCCAGGACTCGCCTAGATGAGTTGTGAGTCACAAACAAAAATGATGAGTCCAGGACTCACCTAGACGAGTTGTGAGTCACAAACAAAAATGATGAGTCCAGGACTCACCTAGTGGAGTTGTGAGTCACAAACAAAAATGATGAGTCCAGGACTCACCTAGATGAGTTGTGAGTCACAAACAAAAATGATGAGTCCAGGACTCACCTAGTGGAGTTGTGAGTCACAAGCAAAAATGATGAGTCCAGGACTCGCCTAGACGAGTTGTGAGTCACAAACAAAAATGATGAGTCCAGTACTCACCTAGACGAGTTGTGAGTCACAAACAAAAATGATGAGTCCAGGACTCACCTAGATAAGTTGTGAGTCACAAGCAAAAATGATGAGTCCAGTACTCACCTAGACGATTGGTGAGTCACAAACAAAAATGATGAATCCAGGACTCACCTAGATAAGTTGTGAGTCACAAACAAAAATGATGAGTCCAGGACTCACCTAGATAAGTTGTGAGTCACAAACAAAAATGATGAGTCCAGGACTCACCTAGACGAGTTGTGAGTCACAAACAAAAATGATGAGTCCATGACTCACCTAGACAAGTTGTGAGTGCTTCTCTATACTTTGTAATCAGAATTCTAGACAAGTTGTGAGTGCTTCTCTATACTTTGTAATTAGAATTCTAGACAAGTTGTGAGTACTTCTCTATACTTTGTAATTAGAATTCTAGACAAGTTGTGAGTACTTCTCTATACTTTAGAATTCTAGACAAGTTGTGAGTACTTTTCTATTCTTTGTAATTAGAATTCTAGACAAGTTTTGAGTACTTCTCTATACTTTGTAATTAGAATTCTAGACAAGTTGTGAGTGCTTCTCTATACTTTAGAATTCTAGACAAGTTGTGAGTACTTCTCTATACATTAGAATTCTAGACAAGTTGTGAGTGCTTCTCTATACATTAGAATTCTAGACAAGTTGTGAGTACTTCTCTATACATTAGAATTCTAGACAAGTTGTGAGTACTTCTCTATACTTTGTAATTAGAATTCTAGACAAGTTGTGAGTACTTCTCTATACATTAGAATTCTAGACAAGTTGTGAGT
>MJUT01037613.1:11382-33597 GCA_002080005.1 Gigantidas platifrons
TTTTTTTTTTTTTTTTTCATGCAATTTTTTTTATAAAAACACTTGTTTAGCACCATTATAACATCACAAACCAACACTTGCCATACATGTATATTTACAGGAGATCATGATATAGTTGAGAAATAAAATGCTAGAGAACACATTTTTGTTGGGGAAATAGCCTACATACAAGTAGTACATGATATAACTGATAACATTTTAAACCATACATACATTTATATAGTTGAAAAAAAAGCTTTACAGCACACAAGTTTCAAATTGAGGAGAGAGGTCGTCTGACATGCATGTTGAGGTGTGAGTTGTTTATCATTGAAGAGCTCACAAATATTGAGATTTGTACAGGTAAAAAAGTGTTCATCCTCAAAATTTGATTTTTACCAACATTCAAATGGATTCTCTCCCATGTGTTGTTTACAACGCATCTTAAATATCTGACAAATAGTTTAAAAAAAAGATTTTACACCATAGTAAACAGCTGGGAAAATATTCTAAACCCCAACACTACAATGTGTATATAAACAGCAAACTCTAAGGATATGTAAACCACAATGATACCACACATGCCCTTGATAGATCTAGCTGCAAAATATCAAATGGCACATATTGTTTAGTTAACAAAAAAGAACCCCTACATGTAGTCCTCCATTATAAATATACTTTATAACCATGGTTTGTGCAGTCTTAAGTCTTTCATCCTTATCATTATCCTTGATCATACATTTTCAATTAGCACTAGTTTCTCAAGAACTAACACATTTGAGATCCATTCCATTAGTACTTCAAAATACTTAATCCATTTATAATTAATTACTAACCGTATAAAACAATTATTGTATTTTTGGCACTAATGTGCCTTTATTAAATGTGAAACCTAACTGGGAAAAATTTAATTATCTATCATTCAATTCTTTCATACACCCGTTTCTTGCATGCTACCTATGTTAAATGTGAAACCTAACAGGGAAAATGTTATTGATCTATCATTCATCCTTGCTTACCCCCATTTCTAGCATGCAACATTCACTCATAAACCTTATTTAATTATCAAATTTTATTTTCATTGAAGTACATAAATGATCTCAAGAACATATATAATTCTATGATAAACCTTATTTTAATTCAAAATGCTGATTTTTTTTTTTGGTATGCGTTCTGCTGTCCAGATCTTTAAGATGTTATTGATCAGCTTCACACTGACACTGATCTGTTTTTAGGTATTTCATACTGGGGCAGTATGGGTAATTAATTACCCATAAAGATTCTCGGAAAATCAGTATTTTCACGAGACAGGATGTGGAAGCTAATGAATACAAGAAAGAAAAATCACTTTTCCAAATGAAGGTTTGCAATATCTTAATGAGGCATACAAAAATGTAACAATATCACATACTAAATACATGATAATGATGATTAAAAACATATTTACATATTTACAGTATATACAAAAATATATTTACACTATACATTTATACATAGACCTATTTACAAGTAGAGTAAGACCTTGGACCAAGAACCTTAGAAACTGGGTTTGGGAGAAGGGACAGATTATCACACATTAAAATACCTTGAAAACTGGGTTTGGGAGAAGGGACAGTTTATCACACATTAAAATACCTTGAAAACGGTTTAGGAGAAGAAGGGGCAGATTATCACACATTAAAATACCTTGAAAACTGGGTTTGGATGGGGATGGGGATAGGGTGGTGTGGGAATGGGGCATAAATTGACACCTTAGCTATTGCACATTGACATATATGTGCTCAATATTAGGACAACCGACATAATGGCTTCATGTGATAAAGCGTCAGTGGTTTTCTCCAGACACATCGGTTTCCTCCACCAATATAACTGACCACCATAACTGATATATTGTTGAAAGTAGCATTACACACCAAAACTCTAACCTAATTGACCTGATGGAATTCCTCAGTGTGACATTTGACCTAATGCACAACGATCAGAAGTTCAACACAACTTTAACCACAAACAGACAATATGATTTTTAAAAATAAAATAAAATTTTGATAATTTAAATAAATATCAGATCAAATCAGTTCAGTGAAGCAATTAAAAAAAAATTATCTCCCCTTTTTGGTTTTTATCCTTCATTATAAAAAACTAAAAAAAAATAATTAGAAATTCCAAATCTTTGCTACAACTGAACCATGATCTTTCCAAAATGTTTTCAAAACTTCAACCCCTTTTTGAATTTAGAAATCTTCCCCTTAAAAGAAAACCGGCTCGTCTAATCATATTGCCAACAGCAAGAGCAGCCCTCACAAAACGCTGAGCACAACCCCTCTGGGGAGCATGGGCGACAGGAACAGGAACAACTGGGACGAAGTCTACTGCATCCAACGCCTGCTCTGCTGCCACCACCTCCAAAACGACAAAGGGTGCTTCAACTACCACTCCCTGGCCTATAGCAGCCATTGCTTCATTGTCTACATTTGCTGCATTAACAGCTGGTGAAGGCAAAGGAACAAACTGTCTGGCTACAGGTGTAACCACCACGGCATTTTGCAAATCCCATGGTTGTTCAGTGGCCATAGCCTCCACTGGTATAGGCTGTACCTGAACCCTGGGCCGCCTGGTACGGACAGGAAGGTCTTCGGCCTTAAACTCTGGGGCTAGCCCCAACTTACGCCTGGAGCGTCTTTCTCCCTCACGTACAGGCTTCACCCTGAAAAAATTAATTGTTAAGCAAAATGTCAAACTATGAAGATTAAATGGATATTGCATTGAAAAGTTTATATATCAAATTTACATATAAGAATAACATACAATTGATTACTTCTGAGACTTCAAACTGATTTTTCAACACTAGACAATGTCAGCTGTCACATCCAATAAGAGCAAAGCATTGACTGATCTCATTACGCATTTATTTGTAAATGTTGTGGGGGGTGAGGGGGGTTAAATCTTGTTTTAATGAAAACAAATGCTTTATATACGGGTAATGATATAATTGCTTCTTTGTCTTTTTCATACATGTGATAAGGTCCTGGAGCTCTTCCTGGAGATTTTCTTGAATATCAGGTAGATTAGGCATTTTTGAGATTGATATCAGAGAGATATTTTATCGCCATTTTTATCGACGTAAGAAACCAACTTTTGAATATTGTTTGTTCATTTAAGTAAGTAAATGTTTTTATTTACATTCACAACACTGGTCGAATTATTCTTGTGAACAGTTCCACTTCTGTGTCTTGTCAAATCGTTTTCAGGAATTTTTGGTCAAAATGCTGGTCTAACTACTACACATTTTAAGCCATTTTAAGTCTAAAAATCTAAAAGTTTTATTGACCTTCAATGTACTCTTAACATTCTCAGAGAAGTGTTTATGCTCTAACATGGTCACATAATAAAACAAGAATTTATTGTCTTCAATATATATCGTTTCACTAAAAATTGATGTTGTATATGGCTAACAGAGTTCATTTTAGGATTTGGGAATAAATTGTCTAGTGGCCCCTCCTCTTAAAACAAGAGCACCGCCCACAGGTGCTGGACGCTCGACTTTTTCGTATCTGATATTAAGCTGCAAGCAACTTACAAAGTTATACATAATTCTAACTATGATGGTCATATAAGCAAATATGTTTGCAAGATTGGTAAATATAATCAGAAGTGTGACTCACAAAAATGTTTGGGTGTGGTGTGGGTATAATCTTTTCTTGTAACACTATTTTAGTGCATATGAAATAAAAATCAAACAAAAAAATTGGGAGGGGGACGGGGTTGTATGTTGGGATTGGGGGGGGGGGGTTAACCTTCTGTAATGTGTTCCACCTTTTGATAGCGAACAGGTATGTTGGGTTTCATTTTAATGCCTATCATAGTTTATATTGAGAAAATTGTATTTTTAGAAAGAAAAAAAAATGCAAGTAAAAAAAGGGAAATAATTCAAATAATATGCTGGATAGAGTTGTCTTCTCGTGTCAACAGATCGGGGTCAACATTTCTACAAGTGTATTGAGTTTCAAGTTAATAGCTTTGATATATTGAGAAATGTTAATTGTACTAAAAAAATATCCAATATTTCTATGTACATGTACTATGCCAAAACAAGGACAGATAACTCTGGATATACAAATCACACGGTCACCTGTCTTGTTGTAATTGGTTCCCCATTTGATAATGAACAGGTATCTCGAGTTTCATTTCACTGCCTATCATAATTATTGAGAATTTGTATTTTTTTTTTAAAGAAATTCTAAGTCAAAAAGGGGGAATAACTCAAATAAAATGCTGGATAGAGTTGTCTTCTCTTGTCAACAAATTAGGGTCAACACTTTCTACAAGTGTATTAAGTTTCAAGTTAATAGCTTTGATAGTTATTGAGAAATTTTAATTATACTAAAAAAATATCCCTACCCAGCAGGCACACAACGTTGAATAAACGTTGTATTCCTACGTTGAATCAACGTTGATTTTGAGTTGAATATGGAAGTTGAAACAACGTTTAAATTTCAATGTTGAACCAACATTACTTTTTAACGTTGAAAAATGGTTGTTTTCATGTTGAATTTGGGTTGAATATATATGACTCCCTTTTTCCATATTGTGCACTCTTCTTGCATCTTGTCTCTTTTTCTAAGCCATATTAGAACATAGTGATTTTTTGTTACCTTTGTGTTCCTTAATATTCAGTTTGTATTGGTAGTTTTTATTTGGAATAAGAAGAGGTTCTTCTTCTCATCATTATTCAATTACTGGTACTGTTATTGTATACATTGTAGTAGTATATAATGTGGAGCTAGATGAAATATTTGTAATTTCCAATGTTACTGATACTACAGTTCCAATCATATGTATGACAATATAGTGTAAAAAAGGGGAAAAAATGCAAAAAAAAAAACAACAACAACAACAAACAAACAAACTTAGAATTCTGGGAGTTAGATGTTGCATAAACTATATTTTGCAATTAACATGACAAATAGAATAGAATAAAATTAGTCATTAAAGATTACTGTTTAGAATAAGAGGTCCATAAATAGGACATGCATCCACATTTTGAAAAAAAATTATACATGTTATAGGTTTTTGGATATGATTTATCAACGATTTATACCCCGAAAATGAATCCGATTACATCATAAAACTGTTACCTTTAAATTAGAACAATAAATGTGATGTTATATTTTTTTTCTACAGAAAATCTGTAGGACACGTACCTTTGGCATGTAATGAAATTTCAAAAAGTTTTATGCAGTTTTAACCAAATATATAAAAATTTTTTTTTTTCAATATTTGGATGCTACATGTAGTCCTTACAATTTAGTTGCATGCAAAAGTTGACAAAACATCCAACAGATCCAAACATTTATGGACACAGAGGCCAAGTTGGCTCAATGAGTTAAGTCGTTGGATCTAACAACTCATACAAGCCTATCACCAAAACGGTGTGGGTTCACGCCCGGCTTTGTAAATAACAAAAAAGGTGCACTCGACTTGCAGCCACAAGTGATAAAGTTTACCAGTTGCTTGCCCATGGTCGGTGGTTCTCTCTGGGTACTCCGGCTTCCTCCACCACTAAAACTGGTCGCCATGATATAGCTAAAATATTGTTGAAAGTGGCATTAAAACACCAAAAATCAAAACCCATTTATGGACATCTTACATTGCGACATTTCAGACTTTCAGACAAAGTTCACTCATATTTGTTGACTGTTTTAAACACAGGTTCCCTACAAAGTGACCGGGTTCAACGGTATATACAAAATTAATTGGCTCAAACAATAAAGTATTGAAGACTGTTGCATCATCAAAATCAATCTATCTTTATTTTTATACATTTATCATAAAATGTTCTGTTATTTAATGTAGTATAATGATTAAATCAATAAATGATGTCTGACAGAATTTTAAGATCTGTTTCGTATTAAAAGTCAATATTCTCCTTTGCCACCACCGCCTATCCTTTCTTCCACAAACTTCAAGAAATTGGTGGCACATTCGGTAATTTTTGCCTCATCTGTGTTATCACACATCAGAAGAACTTCTGAAAGTAAAAATAAAGATTTCTATTACTATTTATGATATATACCTGAACACACAAATTAATGAGTTTATTGAAGTTTAATACACATTTGGTTTAAGTGAATGGTTTCTGTTGCACTCAAATAACCACAAGTTGAAATGCTAGTCTTTATATCTGAAACATATCTGAGTTCACATAATATCCAACTTGTTCTCATTTCTTTAATGTGCATGCCAACAAAATTGAAATGACTAGGTACACAAGACTGTTGCTACTGTAGTTACCTTAGTCCTTAATCTGTATATTGTTTATTTGGATTTCTTCGCATGTATATTTGCAGTTTACTTTTTAGGACAAAATGAAGCACCATGTAAATTTCACTGCTACCGTTTAAAATTCACTACAAATACCCCTTCCCCTCCTAAAAAAATGTTTTAATAATCTTAATATTTGCATAGTGTCCAATAACACAATCAATTATTAGATTATCAAATTAAATGCTAACTTTTTATAAGATATACTTGTTAAAGATTTTACTTGAAGAACATCAAATTGAAAAGAATAAAACTTTGTAAATACTATTACTTAAGTAAAGTCTTGAAAATCATTAAAAAAATGACAATCTTAATAATAATCACTAACCTTTGATTAGTTTAAATAAGCATGACTTTGCAAAAGGGAATTTATCCTTCTAGCCCTTCATGTTCATCCCGGCCATCAGTCCATTACTCAAACATCTGAAGAAAGAAAATCAAATACACAATGTATTATCAAAACCATTCCATGGAATTATGTGTTAAAATTGGATTGGTATAGTACTGACTGCAAACAGAAAATTGACATGATTTAATTAATAGCTACATTTGTATAATGGTTATTGTAACTACCAATCCCTTGGAATGATATTGCAAATATGTATTATTCTGCACCTTTAGCAAACTTGACTAGGGGGAGGGGGAATTGCCTTTGTGCAGACTACTGTTTGTCACAACTACAACAATTTTGTTAATTTCTTAGAAGTCTGTATAATTTCCAGTTTACACTTTTCACATATGAAATTTTGTGTGTAGGACCTATACTATGGTCAATTTTTTGGAATTGTATCTTATAAGCCATCTTTTTTCTCCAACTTCGGTATTTGTTGTACATTTTGTAACTTATTCCAACACTCTATAACTGTTGAAAAAGTAGCTCAACAAACAGGCAACACCTTAATTGCGGTTTAATTAAAACAAATTTGTATGGCAGTTGTTGACCCATACATACTGTAAGTGAGTCAGTCGGTCTGTAGGATTAAATAGTGTCAGCCGTGAAATATTGTTATCTGTTACAATTGTTTTCTATGATAAAGTCCGAGGACGGAATAAAGCGCAGTGGTGACTTCTTTTGGTCTGTTGGGGATTTTTCATTTGAAAAAGATACAATCGGACACATTTTCACAGGACAATATTATGGCTGCAGGTCAGCCTAGTCAGCAAATTTACACATGTATTTTAATTCTGTATTTTACCAGCAAAAAATATAATAAAATGAAGAAAAAGAAGGTGAACATGGGACACATATACTCTTGTCAAAATCAAAGTTGACAGACCTTCTGCGATTCTTAACACAGCTAAATTTCACAACGTTTGACCAAATCCAAGACAAACTAAAGTTATTGAAGGGAAGCCAAAACATGACAGAGGGAAAGACAGACGAACAAGGGTAAAACATAATGCAAAATTGGTCAACTATAATAAAAGTAAATGCACACAAACCAATGTGTCCACGGTTGAACGACAACGAATAACTACCTCAAAATAGGGTGTCCCTATCGATAGTATATACTTGCAGAAACAGTGTTTTAACATTTATAATCTGCTGTTTTTTTCATTTTCATGAGTCACCTTAACAGACAGTAAGTAGGAAGTCACAAACCTATATGACACTTTTTTGTGCAGCCTGTTTTGCCCCCCCCCACCCTTTTTTTAATTCCACAAAAGTCACAACCCGTGCTTAAAATGTAGTACATTCCTTTATGAATATGTTTGAATAAAGATGTTTCCATTTTCTAAGTAATATTATTCGCTGTAACAAAAACTGGGGAGTCAAACAACAAACAACAAAGTTTACAAACACAACACGAGCACTGCTCTTTAACCAGAGTTTAAAACGAAAATCTTGGTGGTGGTGCTTTGTGATATGCAAATTACCTCTCCAAAACAGTTTTCACCAAAAACAACATCTTCAGGATACTAAGAATCTTCTGCTTCTTCGTGTCTCTGTCAGTCTGTGTTGATATGCGCTCTCGATATTTGAACTGCTCGGTAATGCGCACGTGCGAATTTTGTTCTTCTTCTTCTTTTCTCCGTATCAGCTTCCTCTTAGTAGGAACACCCCTCGACTGAGGGTTAATGTATCAGCTTCCTCTTAGTAGGAACACCCCTCGACTGAGGGTCAATATATCAGCTTCCTCTTAGTAGGAACACCCCTCGACTGAGGGTCAATTGGTTCAATATTTACACACTATATACAGGTAATATTAAAATCTAAAATGTACTCAATATAAACTCAAATTTAAAATCTAAAATTGAGTGATGAGTGTCGGCAGCCCGCAGCCATTCACCAGTCTTAATCTTGACGTATGCATCCTATAGCACACATTTCTGGCCAATGTTTCTATATCTTCCAAATCTTTAGATTCACTAAACAGTTCAATAAAATTGGTACAGTCCAGTATTAACATGGTTATCCTATTTCTATCATTAAATGTTGTTTTCCACTTTTCGAATCCTACTTTCCCAATGATTTCATATTTAATGGGTGGAAATGTTTCTTTTCGAACATCACTTAGTGCCATACAAGTTGTTAACATATGTGGTAGATCTTCTGGCTCTTGGCCGCATAGAGGGCATGTTGGCTCAATCTCATATCTACTAAATTTATGTCTGTCTGCCTGTAGTATATTTGTTCTAGTTGTCATTCGTGCTTTAACATGACCTTTGCGAACATCCAGCACGGTTGGTTGTAAAGTTTTATAGATGTTATGTGGCGTTGAAGCTTGTAGATGATTTAAGGCCAGATATTTCAGGGAGGTCTTTGTTTCTGCCTCAATTATGAAAGTTTGGTTAAAATAGGTTGTAATTTTTAAATTCACCATTTTCTTCCATGCTAGCTTTGTTGGCAGCTGATTTTGTAATTCTGAAATGTTTGGTAGTTGGTATTGTTGTAGCGTTTTCATTACGCAGTAGAAAAAACTTTTGTGATTTTCAAAATTGACCGAGGGTTGACGTTGTATTAGTTCTTGAATTTTGCTGTTTTTGGCAGACAGTAATAAATACAGTAGTGAAAGCTGACGTCTATGGATTTCGCCTTCTATTGGTAATGCTCCAATTAGTAGGTATATTGCAATCTTTGCCGTACGTTGTGGAAGAGACTGTATGTGACTCTATGTGACTGTATGTGTCTCTATGAAACTTCTCCAGAGTATTAATTTGGGTTGTTGTCATTGGCAGAGCCTCCAGTCCATAGAGTAATCGCGGTAATACATATGTCTTATATATGTTGTATCCAGTAATTGGATCGATTCCATTAGAACCATGCAGGCCCGACCCCATTAAGGAGTACTTCGTTCTTCTTGCCAGTTTGATTCTATCATCTATATTTCTCTCATTTTCAAGTATATTTGTTCTTTTAATCCCTAAGTGTGTTGTTGAGTCAGACAATTCTAATATATTTTCTTTCAGAGACCACTTTAATGACTATTGTTAATTGTATTACTTCCCAAAACTTTAGTCTTTGACGGATGTATATTGTATTGGTGTTGGTTGGCATATCTGGCAATTACGTCAAACATAAGCTGTAGCTCATCAGGATCTGAGCTTAGTAATGCAATATCATCTGCACAGGTGGGTGATCCCACAAATATGTTTCCTAAATGAGAGCCTAGTGAGTTGTTCTCTAGCTCCAAAAGCAAATTTTTAACGTAAAGTTTATATAGATGGGTGGAGAGAATGCCTCTTGACGTACTCCTTGACCAATACTGAAACTGTCACTTAAGCCTCCAATCCACTTCACTTTGGATTCAAGTCCAGTATAAAGTTCTTTTATTAAACGCCAACGGCAAAGATCTGGGTGTACTTTTTCATCCAATAATTTGTCAAACAATATTGTGTGTTTAACGACATCAAAGGCCGATTGAACATCCACTGTTGCAACGAACGTAGGTGTATTCTTCTGAAGTTTTTCACATTTTGTTTCGGTGATAATCACACTTGCCATAAGTGGGCACATCCCTTCAGTGAAGCCAAACTGTAGTTCTGAATCCGATTGTAATTTCAACTTTTTCAATATACAGAGTTCATGTACTTTTCCAATGACAGAGGTGACGGTGATACCACGGTAGCTTTTAACCTCCATAGGGTTTTTTCCACTTTTAATTACAGGTGTTAGGATTCCTGCTTTGAATGTTTTTGGAATTGAGTGATTATTCTTAATTTTATTAAAAAGCCTGGTTAATACTGGTGTTATCGCTGATTTCGCATGTTTCAAGTGCTCAGCTGTTAGTCCAAATTCATCAGCTGACTTTCCTGTATTCAGTCGTTCTATTGATGTTTTAATCTCTAATTCTGTGTATGACTCACCTGCTTGTGCCGGGTGGTCTTTATAATACTGTTCAACTAAATTTTGTCTTGTTTCCATAGGTCCATATATGAACTATCATATTCATCATCTTTCGGTAAACTGAGATCTTCATAGTAAGCCCGAAAGGCCTTTCTGTGGTTATCGGTTGAAAAATCTATTTCACCATCAATTTCCAGACAATTGGAGGTAATGTTTCGTGTCCTACGGTTTCTATTGATTAGTCAATAGAATAATTCAGTAGACGGGTTTTCCATAATTTTTTTATAGAGATTTTTCCTGTCCATCGCTTTTTCAATACGTTGAGTACTTCTTAGCAGTTTCTTTGCCCTGTGCAGTTCTGTACGTGTCTGATGATTAGAAAGTCTACCAGCATATTTCCATTTTGAATACAATGTTTTACATGTTTTGAGATGTTTCCTGACAGTTGGTGTTGCTTTCCATTTTGGTCCCTTCAATTTAATTGGTTTAGAAGGTACAGCCGTTTTAGCTGCTCTTTTAAGCTCAACAGTGATAATTTCGGTTTGCCCTGTAGTAGTAAGATTATCTGAGAATTTGAGTAGTCCATTAGCCAATACTGAGTTATACTGTTCAGCGTCAATTTCATTCCACAACAATTTGAAAGAGCATTGTTCTTCGTAGTCTGTTTTAGAGAAACTTTCTGGTGGTTTTACCTTGGATGTAATTTCTACGGGTACATGCGCCGATACTTTGTTACTTCCTGTTTCTAGCCCGCGAAAATTTAAAAATGATAAAACGAAATTTTACCTACGGATTCGATTAACAGCAGGGGCGGATCCAGGTTTTAAAAATAGAGGGGTGTACTTAAAATAATCGCGCCAAGTGGAGCGAGGCGCGACAATTTTAGGGGTATTTCGTGTGAAAAATCACGATTTTATGCAAAAAAATCATATTTTTTCCAATTTCAGGGAGGGGCGCACACCGGGTGCCCCCTGGATAGTTCAACGCATACATGGTGGTTACTAGTAGGAAGGAAGTCCCAGTAAGAGACTTATATTAAATGGGGTTCACCTACAATTTTTACGCTAATAGGTGGCGCATGTGTTCTATCAGTTATTACTTTCGGAACTCCTCGGCTAGCATCAATAACGTAACTCATGTAAACTACGATATTGATTTATATATATTCGTGTAAAATGCCACAANAGAATTAGAAAGGGGTTGGCCTGAAATAGGCATTTTGCTCTTTTTGAACCAACTTCATTATTTGCTGACTGCTAAAAACTATTTTAGCCTATCTTTCAATTTGTGAGAAATACTATTGCAACTAGTTTCCAACTGATATATGAAAAAAATAATCGTAGTCACCAAAACAAATAAATCCAGAATTCTCTACCTAAAAAGGGCCTAACCCAAGAGTTTCAAATAAGCCCTCCCCCTTTAATATTGCATCTCCTTTGAACTGAGAAGGTTGGATGTTCAACGTTGAAACAACGTTGCTGTTTTCAACGTTGTTCCCACTACGTAATATCAACGTTTATCGGCAGTTTGTGTAGTTTTCCTTTGAAGTGTGTCGATTGATAAAGCTTATCTCAACGTACTGAGTCTGGACGTGATATCAAAATTATTAGGTCAGTCCACAATTAGGCATGCGTCAACTACCGCGCATGAATATACTTATTTAAAAAAAACAAGATTGGTTGCGTCATCAAAATCAATAATACGGGAAAAGGTCAACGTCATTTTCGTTACTATCTTAAACAAAACATTTAACGTTTGGCCATATTATTTGAATAATCAACATCCCTCAAAACCAAGAAATAATCCCCAAAAAATAATCCCATCAAAATATCGTTTTAAAGAATTCATTTGATTATTTTTTTGAAAGTTAATTATAAATTACCGATAAACAGAATATTAGGCAATCGGTAATTTGTGTAGTTTTCCTTTGAAGTGTGTCGATTGATAAAGCTTATCTCAACGTACTGGACGCGATATCAAAATTATTAGGTCAGTCCACAATACGACGATTCCGTGATAAGACGTTCTCCTGACTTGGAGGAAGAATTCGTACCACCGATCACGTGACTTCATAAAAAATCTAGGCATTTTTAGCAGTAGACACTGCAGGTAGAAATGGATCGAGGAAAACGATCTCAAAAGTCATCCAGCAAATATTGGTGCGTGGTTCCGGAGGGTACATCTGACAGCAGGAAGAAACCCAATCTGGAAAAATATGTAACATTTATCCCATTTCCGACAAAATTGAAAGACCACAGGCCATTTTGAACTGAAGATGCCTAGATTTTAGTCACGTGGTGATGGAAGTCACATGACGGTATTATCTGAATACCAGTATCCCGGAACCGACGTATTAGGCATGCGTCAACTACCGCGCATGAATATACTTATTTAAAAAAAACAAGATTGGTTGCGTCATCAAAATCAATAATACGGGAAAAGGGCAACGTCATTTTCGTTACTATCTTAAACAAAACATTTAACGTTTGGCCATATTATTTGAATAATCAACATCCCTCAGTCAAAACCAAGAAATAACTACTTTGTAAAGATTGAACATCTTTAGGCTTATACGATACATATTGTTTTGTTTGTTTGTTTGTTATATAAAAACACTGCAATATCTAATGATGATTTAAAATTGAAATCAATCCAATTACAGAAAAGAGCTAAAATTTAATACAACATAGCACTGATCAGTAAGAGGGAGACTCAACTAAAACTTCTGTATTCTGGATATACAAATATACACATTTGTTGTACATAATTTCATAACAACCCCCCCCCCCCAAATCATATCGTCGATACATCTAAATTCGTCTATATATATATATTTATACATGCATATCTGCTATTCTAAGTAAAAAGACAGACTTTATGTCGGTGTCTGTAATTAACTTTCTAAAATTAATAACATAAAATCTAAATGCCTTCCGAGTGGGATTATTATGGATGTTTATTGATTTGACCTACATTCAGAATATTTCAATGAAACGTATTCGATACGGTTTTAGCGCAAGTTTTTATGACAAAAATTACTTACCGGTAGCATATTCGAACATTATAATTTCCAAAACACACTTCAATCCAACAAAACCATCATAATGTATAACACACGTCAAAGACAAAATGTAGTTAAAAAACACATCTTGCCGCCTCGTTAACTAGTTTTTGAATGAACCTCGCGCGCCAGAACCGAATCACATTTAAAAAAAACAAGATCCATCCGCAAAATAATAATCCCATCAAAATATCGTTTTAAAGAATTCATTTGATTATTTTTTTGAAAGTTAATTATAAATTACCGATAAACAGAATATTAGGCATTTTGTTTTTGGGACTGACTTTATCACGGGGTATATCAGGCTCGCCGTTCCGGCTCACCTGATATACCCCGTGACAAGGATTTATATAATCCTTGCCCGTGATAAAGTCAGTCCCAAAAACAAAATGCCTAATATTCTGTATATATATACATTTGCTGTACATAATTTCATAACAACCCCCCTGCCCAAAATCATATCGTCGATACATCTAAATTCGGCTCACCTGATATACCCCGTGATAAAGTCAGTCCCAAAAACAAAATGCCTAATATTCTGTATAGAAATTGTAACGTTGAAACAATGTTGAATTTTGGTTGTTCAACGTAACAACAAATTTTCAACGTTGTTGTGACTGCTGGGTAATTTCTATGTACTATGTCGAAACAAGGGTAAACTTTGGATATACAAATCATTTAATGCCTGCTAGGTAATTTCTATGTACTATGTCGAAACAAGGGCAGATAACTCCGGATATACAAATCACAGTGTCATCTACTTTGTTGTAATTGGTTCCTCTTTTGATAATGAACAGGTATGTCGAGCTTCATTTCACTGCCTATCATAATTATTGAGAAATTGTATTTTGTTAAGAAATTCTAAGTCAAAAAGGGGGAATAACTCAAATAAAATGCTGGATGGAGTTGTCTTCTCTTGTCAACAGATCTGGGTCAACACTTTCTACAAGTGACTAGTGTATTGAGTTTCAAGTTAATAGCTTTGATAGTTATTGAGAAATTTTAATTATACTAAAAAAATATCCCTAATTTCTATGTACTATGTCAAAACAAGGGCAGATAACTCTGGATATACAAATCACAGGGTCATCTGCCTTGTTGTAATTGGTTCCTCTTTTGTTAGTGAACAAGTATTCCAAGTTTCAAATGGATACCTTTGATAGTTTTTGAGAAATGGACGCCGGAGTGACAATAGCTCAACTTTTTTTCTTCGAAAAGCCGAGCTAAAAATGGGCCATTAAAAATTAGATTTGAGCCAATGTCAATGAACCCAATATTCTAATCAAAATATATTTGAAACATTTTTTTTGCTATTAAATGAGTCTATTCAAACTATTCATTGTAAATCATGTAAATTGTAATATTTGATAATGTGTCTCTTAACATATAGCTCGCATATTAAGCAGATTGAATGGTCTGAATGACGAGGGTGCTGTCATGGCCGTGATCGTATGGTAGTTGGATTTATAACTACCTATGCAATCGGTGACCGTGCATATCACCACTGTTGTTGGTTCGAATCCTGCTCAGGGCGAAGTGTACAACAAAAATATGTGATAAACTTTGTCTGTGACTTGCAGCAGGTCGGTGGTTTTCTCCAGTGCTGTTTGATTGAAGCCAATTGATGGTGTTTGATAAAAGCCAAGTGATGCCCGTTTGATTGAAGTCACGTAATGCTGTTTGATTGAAGCTAAGTGATACTGTTTGATTGAAGTCAAGTGATGCAGTGGACTTAAATTATTGAAGATCAGTTTTTGTAATGAATTAACAAAAGAATTCAAAATGTCTTTACTCTGACAAATGTGTTACTACATTGTAGAATATTTTTTTTTTCTAAAATTTAAGTAAAACTTACAAATTGTATTATTATTTTTACTTTTTTATAACTATTTTTCTTCCAAATGCCAAGAAAGTTTAAGTAATGATTTTATGTTTACTATGGAAGCATGAAAGGGACAGAGATACAGTCAAACCTGTATTAAGAGGACACTGTATAAGACCTATCTTATAAGGTGACCTCTTAAAAGGGGTTTCAATACATCTGAAATGTTCTATGCTGGACGAGAAAAAGTTGACCTTTTAATACAGGTGACCGCATGGGCAGGTTTGACTATTTATTTATCACATGGCAACTAGATATCAATGTCTGGCCACAAGATACTAGCATGTGTCCACTGTCCAGGACATACTATCACGTGGTCACAAGATACTAACTATGATACCCAAATTATAAGGAATGCTAAGAAGCAAAGGGACAATCCAGGTACATAATTACAACAGTGCAAGCATAAAGATAAAACACTAAATTCAGAAAAAAAAATGGAAATGAGACCAGATGCTTTGAAAGAATTATCATCTCCTGCTCCATTATGTTAGCACCCATTGTGATGTCATAACTGTCAAATAGAAAAGAAACCCCGAATAACAAAAATAGTAGCAAGTGCGATCAATAAATGTCAGCTATCCCAGCACTCAAAACATTTACACTATGTAAATTGAACACAAGTCAAAAAGAAAGAATAATTTCTCTAATAAGCTTATCTAAATAACTGTATATTTTTAGTTTTCTAAAACAAATTAAAAAAGTTAAACAAATATACAAATTTTTCTAATTAGATCCTTCTTTTCATTACCATTTACTTCTACTTGTCTTTTATATCAGACCACCTCATAGTTTACCTGTTGCAATTGGTATTGTGTAAGGAGTTTAAGAAACTGCAAATGGAACTCATCTATACATTACAAGTTGTACAGGTATAGGTTATAGAGAAGATTATATAGCAGTCAATGCTCAAATATTTTTTTAGCATAACAAACATACCTTCAAAAGAGAAAAAAATAAAATAGAGGCTCAATGGGTTAAGCCTGTGTTGCTAACATGTCATCTTATTCCAAGAAAACTTTATACATAACCTTCCATAATAGGTTCCTACCAAATTTAATTAATTTAGCCAAATGGTTTTAGAGAATATTTTTTTAAGAGGCCAAACACAAAAAAGAACTGCCTATGGTGGCTATATTAGTTGTACAATCAGCACGAAATATGGAAATTTTGTGCAGCATTTCCTATACATCATCCCTACAAAGTAATATTTCATTGTGCCTTCTAGTTTCGGGATTTTTTTTTTAATTTCAGCCTATCAGAAAAAAGAATTGCCATGGTGACCATTTATTTTGTCCAATCAGGATAAAATGAGGAAATTTTATAGAAGACTTTCTATAGATGCTTCCTGTAAAAATATGCTTTATAGAGGTGTCTAAGGAAAAGATTCTTAGTATTTGACCAACCAGAACCAAGAATAGAATGGGATGAAATGAGCATTTTTTTTTAGAGAATCTTCAATAGATGCTTCCTTATCCCATTTCGGTTCATTTTGTCCATGTGGTTTCAGAGAAGATTTTTAGAAATTTACCAACCAGAAACAATAATTGCCTATGGTGGCCATGTTTGTTAACTTAGCCATCTTAATAGAAAGCCTTCCATAGATGTTTCATACCAAGTTTCAGTTCATTTGGTCAAGCTGTCCACCCGGACGGTTGCAGAGGAAAAGATTATAAATTGACCAACAAACAGGAAACAAGAATTGTCTATGGCGACCATGTTTGTAAACGGATTGGGATGAAATGAGCAATCATTATAGAAGACCTATCATAGATGCTTGCTACCCAGTTTCAGTTCATTAGGCCATGTGGCTTCAGAGTAGATTCAAATGTAAAATGTTAACAGAAAAGACACCAAGTGATGACAAAAGCTCACATGCCCTTTGGCCAGGTGAGCTAAAATAATAATTGAACATGCATGCCTTAACAAAGGACAAAAAAAATAGATTTTAACTTCAACTTCTGATCAGAATAGAAATTGATACATGTATTTTGTATACTTGTATGCGAATTATTTTCGAATTTGAATGCAGATATAATATTTTCAACATACATTGTACATCTAACTAGGAATATGGAAACATTAAAAAGTTTCATGAGATTATATGAATGTTTTATGATTAAAAAATAATGTTTGGCAGGGGCGTAGCTAGAGCAAATCGAAGCATACGCATAATTTCGGCGAGGTGTCAGGGGGTCTCTCAAGGCCCCCAGTAGGTCCAAGACAAAGCCCGGGATTTTACCAGATTTACATACTTCATAACCTGTTTGCGTGAGTGTGTTTTGTTCTGCCTACATTTCACTATCTGTGATTTATGGACAGGTCGTATGTGCCGGAGATGGATATATAGAAAACACGTATTGAAGATATGACATATAATTCTTTATCATATACTTGCTCAAGATATGTTTAATTTTGCATATGTCATAAATTCGAATTGCCATTTTGGAAGGGAGCCACCAAGGACCATTCCACCAAAGTTTGGATGCAATTGGCCAAGCTATTTCTGAGGAGAAGATTAAAATGTGACATGTTGACGTACGGACAACGGACGAAAAGTGATGGCAATAGCTCACATGACCTAAAGGCCAGGTGAGCTAAAAAAGGAAATGTTAAAGATGCACATTTTTTGTAGTGCCCGTAGACCATAATTTTTAGATCACCTGACTGCATTATATTGCACTTCAGTTTAATATTTAATTATTTTATATATCAGACAAGGTATATATTATAGAAAACATTAAAGTTTTTGATAGATGTGACGGCTTTCCTCTGAGTTGAGGAAAACATTGTCAGTAGATCAATATTTCAAAGTTCACATTTTAAGCTTTTGAACTCAAATTTTGTATCTTACAATCATTAAATGATGTTTCCATCTTTAAATTGGGGTTATTAATTGATTAGTCATCTTAATTTGTACACAATAAAACAAATATGGCAAATTTGCTACATACTCATTCTGTTGTGTAAAATATGAGTAAATTATAGAATTTCTTACAGTAGACAAATGACTGATTAATGCTTAGTATATATTGTTACCATACATCTTCATTCAAAATCTATTTTGCTATAATATGATAATAAATAATAAAATTCAATAAATCCATGTATGGTCTACGGACACTACACACACCATGATAATGAACCATTAACCTTTTCCACAACAATAAACTGATAGAAATAGAGACAGAAGAAAACACAAAACAGGGCTCTACAATTCATACCAGCACCTACTAGTCCCTGACTAGTGAGGAAACATTTTTTATTCCCCAACAAAACAATGTTACTTGCCATATTTCGTACTATATATCTCTGATATGTATTTATTTGTACATAATTATTAATGCCCTGAATGAGACAGAAGATACTTACTAACTTAGTTGAGGAATGGGCTTTTTCTGATACATTGAAACCATTTTCATATTTCAGACTTTTAGTTTTATTATGATAAACAATAATTTCACGTTTAAACATGTTTCTAGTGACAAATTCGGTTTTGCCAGCAATATCTGGTCCTGCCTTTCTGTAAACATAACAATACATATTTGTCATAACGTCGTTATTGGAATCATCAAGGAGCCATGAATACTTCATCAATATTTTGTCTTATACCTCCGTCAATGTTGCATCAGGCAGGCCAGTTTCGTAATCAGTTGATGTAATAGATTTATTTTTAACGAACAATTTTGTGAGAAGGTTTCGTTTTTTGCTAATCGTGGTCACTTGTAAGCATCAAAAGTACGTGATTTCAAATTTTATGTCCGAGTCAATTGCGCGAACTTTAACCATTTTGATAACGTTAAAGCTTAATCCAAAATGGTAAAATATGGAGTACCAACGAAAAACAACGGAAGTGACTCTGATTGTTTTTATGAAATATTTTAAATGGCAATAACATTAAGATTTACATAGATTTAGATTTTAACTTGTGCTGTGATAGTACACCGAAACAGTTATGACAAGTTTTATATTCTTAAAGTGAAGAAATCTTTTTATATTAATGTGTGGATAGCGGATCAACAGTTTTAGATTTTATTGAGGAAGTTCTTAATAATGTGCTACGTTTTTAAAGATGGAAACTTTTAGCCATACTGTGTTTTACGTTCTTAGCGATGAAAACTTTTAGTGCTAAATATTTTTAAAGTGTAAATATAAACGTATATACATGTGTGTGCACTAATTCGACTGGTGGAGGATTCACTGTACATAATAATGGGCACCTGTTTTACATGCTGAAGCATGGTTCCCATAAAGGGGGTAAAGATACAGAGGTAAGGTAAGGATTAAAAGATCGGATATTTACATTGAAAAATAATATCGGTGAAGGATTGAAAATGTTCCGGAAATATCAACTCGCCGGCTGGCTATCAATACAGAATTTTTACTCACATTTTACAAAAGTAACTCGCAAATGCGAGTGTTTTGGTTGCATTGTAGAGCCCTGCAAAAAAGGGATCAATATTGTAGCCAAAATCAAAAGATATAGAGACAAAAATGAGCAAATGAAGAAGAAAGGAGGCAATAAGAACGTGAAAATTAAAGAAGTAAATAGAATGACACAGCAATGCTGAAGGAAATGAGGAGACAAACAAGAGAACAAAGAAAATACAGAGCAAAACAAAAAGCCAAAAAAAAATCATAGAAAACCAGTGCATCCTATAAAATAAATGAATGTAAAAATCAAAGTACCAAAGTAATTAAAAAAGAAAATGAGAAAAGAAAAGCTGTAATTAGAACACAGAGATGGAGACTGAGAATCAAACTGCAAAAGGATAATACTGACAAACAACCAACAGTGCCAGATGATAACACCTACAATAGTATGTCCAAATATGACAGAGAAAAGAAAGAACAAATAAGTGCACTACAATTGGCATGTTAGCCTAACAAGTCATAGGATGCTAAAGACATATATCTTCATAAAAAGAAACCAAACATTGATGAACATATAAGTTCAAATAGACTTTAAAATACTACTTCTTTGAAAAGTGACTAGCTTTGGAAAACTGTTAAGATGTTCTTTTAGTCTTTAAAAATTTGTTTGTTTGTTTGTTCAAGTAAATTTTTAGTATTTGATATTGTTCCTTTTATATTTAGGAGAATATGTAATGTTCACAGACCACATGAGTATAATTGATCATGTAAGGTGTTAATTCTTATAAGAGTGTGTTGAAATAAGAAGTATGAATTCAATTAAAGAAAAAGAAGATCAAAGAAGGAGGTATCAAACATCTTTCTTCTCAAATTTTGCAAATAACTATAAAATAGAGTGATTTAATATGAAATATCCAGATACAATGTATAGTGGAATTTTGTATTCCTTTACTTTATTTGGTTGTTAATGTAATTTTAGATGCTTAAAGGGTTAAATACAATTTGTTTATACATGTCCTTTTGTATTGGTGCCCATGCTTAGTTTCAATTTCAACATAGCACATTTGGTAGTGTCCATAGACCCCCTCTTTAAGTCTGTTTACATAATTGTACATTTTTTTAAAGCCGATTTTATATGCATTTCTAAATTTTGGGAAAGGTAACTTTAATATTTGAATGTAGACAGAAATTGTAAAAATGACACTTTTCATCAGTAAAAGCACAGGCGCATGGGGCATGGATTTCGTTTCCTCCTCCCCCCTTTTCTCTACTACCCCCCCTTTTTTTTTTAAATTTTTCATATTCATTCCTTTTTCAAAATTTTCATAACAATTCGTTTTTCTTCATTTTATAATATCAGTAGACGTCATACATCACGAAAAATACGTGTATTCTGTGTCCACATTTTTTCGACTGATACAGTATATATGATAGAAGGTAAGCAACTTCATTTTCAATTTCGCGCCATATCGCTCACCTCGGTTGGGAAACCCCCGTGTTTTTAACACTTTATTCCTTGTCTACATATGGCAATGGATTGTTAGTAGACCTTCACAAGAGTTCACTTCATCAGCATCCGGTTTTATTATAAAAGGGTTATTATCATTAAAAAAAATATCTCTGTGAGATGCATTTATACAGGGGTTTGTACTAGTATACAANTCTCACCGAGAATAGCGAAGCAGCTTCGTTTCTAGGTCAGACTTAATCATCTTAGACGGAAGTAGTGCAAGAACGATAACCCTGAATGGAATATCTATACCTGCAATGAAAAATCCAGATGCGCTCCGAATACTTTCCCGGAATTTTTTGGCGGAAAATATAAACACGTAAAACCGCTGAAAAATGGCACAACGACCATCTGAATATGAAAACATTGAACTAATTTCATGGTAAGTAACTGTTAACACATACAAAGAATTTCTCTTGGAGAAATTCAAACTGAGAAATAGATATGATTGAATGGTTAGAACTGAAGTCAAAATTTCAATGAAAAAGAAATATTCAGCTTGCCTCTACTTCAAATTATTAAAATCATACCCAAACAAATACATATACAGCTAATAAATAAATAAAAAAAACAAAGGAAGAAGAAGCTGAGAACAGCTATAGAATGGGACTATGGCATTTTACCCCCTTCCTCAATAAAAGGGCTCCAAACTGATAAAAATGTGTAAGGGAGCCCGAGGGACCATTTAACTAAGGGGGCTATTTCTTTTTCATTTCATGTCACTGATTTTATAAAACAATAATCTGTCTTACAGGGGTAATAAATAACTTGTGTAAGGCAACAACCATTTTCTTATCGGG